>JAVKOQ010000416.1:0-40717 GCA_031835245.1 Balamuthia mandrillaris | reverse complement strand
GGCACAACTTCATCGGATAAAGCCGTTGGATGAAGACATGGCACCCTCAGCTCCAAAAAGCCATATGCAGGAAGATTTGAACAAGCTTCATGGAAGGCTTGCAGCAGAGCTTCCACACGCGGTGGAGCACCCCGAAAGATTCTCTGTATTCGGCTCTCTTGCTGAGGTGAACCGCCAACTCAACCACATTTCATCTTCAGAAGAATATGAAGAACCATGTTCACCAACCATGAGAGCGATCATCATGGACCAGAACAACAAAAAACGAGACCAGGAGAACCCACCTGCTATAAGACCAACAAAGAGAAAGAAGACAAGCCCATCCTCATCCGTTTGTGAAGGACGGATGTGCTGTGGTTATACTGGAACACTAGCACTGCGCCAGTTTGCAGTGGATTGGTGGGGAAAAGGAGGGATCATTGGCAACAAACGTAAGAGACTTGGTTTCGTCCACTATGTGGATAACCTTCCACACCAAATCGTCTCCAACGACTGTGAAGGAAATTGGCTAGCACAGTACCCACCGCAGAGCCATTGTTGCCACCCATGCGCAAAATTGGGAGAGGCCGTTCGGCGCGCCAAGCGGAACTATGATAAAACGGAAGAGCAAGGCAAAGCTCATCGTTTTCGTCATTGTCCCAGAAGTGCCCGGGACTTGATGCACAAAACACAAGAAGCTCTTTCCAACTTAAAGGCCAAGCTTCAAACAATGAAGCCGCCTGCTTCATCTACAACATAGAGAGCAAGTACAGTACACCCGGCGAAGACAGATCTTGTGGAAAGAAGTGAAGAGCAGGGGTGTTCTCTAGGGGAAAGGAAATGAATCACGGGTCCTTTCTGCAGGGCTCCCTCGTTTAATTCGACATTGTAATAATTATTGCACGTTGCTTTTAGTTGTGTTGCAGCTTCTTTGCACATTCATAAAGAGCAGAAAGGAGTATTTGCTGCATCCACTGTTAGTTTCAACAACCCGTTTGCTCGCTCTAAAATGATCACCGTCGTCTTCGCTTATGGGGTTTGTTTGAATGATGAGGGATCGTAGGAAGAGCAGAAAGCATTTCGAGGCGGAAGGCATCACTCTCTCTCTTTCTATGATCCCACTGGGTTCGTTGTTGGATGCATACTTTTGTAGTTGTTGATAGACGCACCGCTCGCGGGTGTGCTCATCCTCATTTTGGGGTACAGATTGGATCCTCCTCTTTCCCATGTTTGTGCTTTCGACTCAACAACTTCAACTGGGCGGTGTACGGGCAGCAAAAGGTTTTTTAACGTAGAATAAAAGTTTCGTACGTAGTATAAAACTTACATGTAAAAGTTTTAAACGTTTTTCTTGGAAGGATTTTAGGGGTAAGCGGATAAAATAAAAGGGGCAAGGCCAAGAAATGAAGAAGAAAGCCACCACCGTTGAGCTGAAATGGGAGGAAGAGGAAGAGGAAGAGGAGGAAGACGAGGAGATCAAAGTGGCCAGCGACAGCGACGACGAATATGACGGCCTTCCCTCAGACCCCCACCACCACGCCGACGAACCACACTCCTGGCAAACCCTGTTCTACTGGTGGTTGGCCGTGCATGCGGTCCTCGTCTTCAACACCCCCTTCAGCTACGTGGTGGTGGGCCTGAAGGGCGATGTCTCCAAGCTCTTCTGGAAGGCAGGGGTCGGCGTGGTGGCCGTCTGCGTTGCCTCCTACTACCTGACCACCCCCAGGCGAGACCCTCACCTGTGGAAAGCCGCCGCCGTTCGCACGGGCCTCTTTTGGGGCCTCCTCTCCGCCCTCTTGGAGGTCGGTTGGTACTACGCCGTTTGCGGCGGGGAGCTGGAGCGATGGCAGCCTCTCTTGTTCGCTCCCCTGTTGTTGGCGGAGCTCATTGCCCCGCTGTTCTTTGGCTGGTGGCTCAACGAGGAGACCGCCGGCACCACCGCCCCTTCTCGAAGGGTCTTTCGCGCGTTTGAGCACCAACCTCGGCGGCCTTCTTCCTCCTCAACCACAAGCACAACAGGGTGGCGCTCCTTTTGATAGAAGAAAGCATACAGAAGAGAGACAGAAAGAAAGAAAGAGCAGAACGAAAGCAAGCAAAAGCGAAGAAGTTTGTTTGTTTGTTTGTTGAAACAAAAACAAAAGCTCGTTGGGAAAACACAACAAGAAAGCTTATATCAGGATGAGGAGGACGGAGAAGGCAACCACCACGGAGACAATGGGGAAGAGCCAACCGCTCAACGCCGGATGCAGCCGACGCAACAGCCACCGCTCCATGTTGACCATCGGGGAGGAGGTGTCCTTTGTGTTGGTCTTCTCCCAAAGGTCATCAGAGGCGAGGGGCTTGACGCTCCACCCATAACCCGCCAAAAACTTCTCCACGTTCTCGTTCGGGAATTGGCTGAGCGTCAAGTAGCTGCTGCTGTTGGCTGCGCGCGTCCACCATTCTTTGTTTGGCATCTTTTTTGTTTTGGTGGGTGTTAGTTTTTGTGAAGAGAGAAAGAGAGAGAGAGAGAGAGAGAGAGAGAGAGAAAGAGAGAGAGAGAAGCAAACCGATGGATAAGGTTTGAACTTGGGGTTCTTGTTGATGCTATAGACATTCTCGTTGATGAGATGATGATTGTAGAATGAAGCATAGAGGTCGGTCAACAACGAACCATTCAGCGGCTTTGTAAACCTGTTTTTTGCGCTTATGTCAGGAGAATTCAAAAAAGAGAACAGCCAAGGACAACTTACTCATACTCAAAGAGGCGAGCACGAATGCGCTTGGGTGGGTGATCAGGGAAAGGATTGTTCTCAAGAAGTTGCAGCACATCGGAGGAGTTGTGGAAGAGTTTCGCCAGGAAGTTGACGAACCATGGGTTGTTTTGGTAATTGCCCAAGGCCGCGAACCACATTTGCCAATCCAATCGTGGTTGATGTGGTGCTTTTGTTTTTGGTACATCATCAGATGACAGAGAAGAGAGAAGAAAGAGGGTGGTGCGTACCAATGAAAGGAGGCGTTCGGTTGGTGGCTCCAACTTTGTAAGGGAATTCATAAGGTAGCCACGTTTTACCGTCGATGCTTCCTTCAACGATGATTTCTGGCCGTGTTTGCGTCATTCTGTGTTTGATGTGTTTTTCCATACATGAGTTGGAGAGAGAGAGAAGAGAAAGAGAAAGAGAAAGAGAAAGAACTAATAACAACAACCTGGCAAAGAGCCCATAGTTGCTGACGATGTGGAAGCCATCGGTAAGGTCATAAACATTGCGAAAGAGTGAGGGTACTAAATCTTGCTTCGGTGATTGCTGGTGCAAGCGAGAGAAAGGTACGGTAGAGGCACTGAATATGAGGAAAGCAAAAGTTACAGCGTTGACAGCCTTCGTGGAACGCCACAATCCTCTTCCAAACACTCTCCACATGCTCTGAGGTTTTTTGCTCTTGCTGCCTGTACCTCTCTTCTCATTGGTAACAGGTTCAGTAGAGGTCTTGTTCTTATTCCTCTTCTTATTCTTTTTCGAAGAGGGGTGCTCATCCGTCATCGCTGCAGACTGAGCCCCGCTGGTTCTTTCTTCTCCTTCTTCGATAGATCCAACAAAGTACTGCACAATCTGCAACAGAGAATAGATGAGGAAGAACAGGAAACCGCCAGCAAGAGCCAAAGGCACCGCCCAAGAGAGAAACAGATTCCATTGTGTAGGATTGAAGCGCAACTTGATGAATGGTTTTGAGTTTGTCTTGTTGGGGGAAATGGACAAGTCCCACGCCGATCCATTCACCACAAAGCCGTACGCTGCCACAAAGTATGCCGTCACAGACACAACCAATAAGAAACCCAACCAAGTTTTCAATCCACTGTAATTGATTTGTTCGTAGTGTAAGTGACGAAAGGAGCAACTGACGAAAGCATTATTTCTTGAGGGAGACGCACCTGCGTTGCTCCGCCTTGGTAGAGTAGAGCTTATGACGACTAGGAATGAAGGAGTTGAGGAAGGCATCATCAAGTAGCGTCATTGACAGAATAATCGTCAAGTAGTTAAAGAATGTATAATTGCCAGTTAGCATTATGACCACCTATGGAGAAAAAAAATATATTTTGGTAAAATGGATTAGCGGGACTTGAGAGCGAAAGAGAGAGCTTACCTGTAAAATAATTTGAAGCAAAGCTGCAGTACGCAAGAGCAAGCGGTTGGGGATAAGGAACCAGAATGGAACGACAACCTCAATCACAAACATAATGGCCACACAGAGTCGTTGCACACAGTCAGGCAGATGATGGGCGTACCACGCTACCGGTGTGGGGATGCACTGTGTCTCGTAATGGTAATGGAGAGCAGTTAGTCCCCACCACGTCGGACACCCGCTCGACAGTTTCACAACACCTGCAAGGAAGGACTCCAAGTTAGTACCAGTAAAAAGAGCCAAGAGAGAGAGAGAGAGAGAGAGAGAGAGAGAGAGGGGGGCACCTGATGTAAACATTAACCGGAAGAGAAGCCACCGCACCAGCCACATGAACACAGGAGAAGGTGGAGCATCGACAGAATAACTGCATTGATAATAGAGAGAAAGAGTCAGCAAGTTAGAGACGACACTGGATAGAAGTGTTTACCGTTTAAGTTTAGAAGACCAGAAGGGAGCTAAGAAGATAGCAATGAAGCCCGTCTCAACCAGCAAAATATCCCATTGAAAGCTAAGAAAGGTGCTGCCCACGTTCAAAAGGGAGAGGTAGCCACCCCACAGCAGAAAAAATACTGGAGAGATGGCCAGATCACACAGCAACACCAACGATGACAGGACCATCCCCAACAAACACGTTAGTTGCATCGCTGCGTCCACCGTCATCCATTTTTGCGTCAACCAAAACACGGTTGGCACCGCCATCCACTATTTTGTCAGAGTTAAGGACAAAAGAACAAAGATCACAGAAGACCACACCTCCATATAAACAAGAAAAGTGTTGAAAAAAAAGTACCTTAGTGTCACCAAAGTGATCAGCATTACGACGCAGCCAAATGTCAGCGGGAAGGATGCCGTCGTGACCCAACAAGCCAGGCAGCTGCACGTACAGCGAGGCAAAAGCCACCAGGTAGACAGCCGCAAGGCCACGCAGGAACAACCAACGTCCCAGCACGTAAGGCACTAGGCTGCGCCCGGTGGCTCGTCTCTCTTCTTCTCGCGCTTCATCCTGTGCTTGCAACCGTTGCAACAGATCCTTTGTCTCCTCCTACACGAAAAAGAGTGTGAACACACAGAAGATGACATGAGAGAGAGAGAGAGAGAGAGAGAGAGAGTTACGGGAGTCCGTGCGATCGGCTTCTTGCTCTTGCCTTTGCCCTTTCTGCTTGTTGAGGGTAGTAGTGACAGCAAATTTAGGTGTTGAGAAAAACGTAGCGTGACGTTTTCCTTCCTTCCCTTCTTAAAACAAAAAAAAAAAAGAAGAACGTACCGTCGTCTAAGCTCGGAACCACCAGCAGTAGAAGAAGAAGTCCCACTCCCTGGCGTAGTGTCTCCTTGCAGCACCTCTTCAGGTATGGGAGTGTCGTCGCTCTTGATGATCATCAGGTCACTGTTGGAGCGCGCCATTTATTTTTTTTTTTTTGTTCGCAAAAAAAAACTTTGTTTTGGAGCACGAACAATATCTTTTTGTCCACACAAATCAGAAAGGACCTCCCCTTGTTTGCGGTGATGGTGTGGCTGGCTAAAGAAAAGCAGCTGGCGGTGAAATCTATGTCAAGAGGCCTGCTTCCTCCTCCTCCTCCTCGCCTCGCCCCTTTTCCCTTTCCCTCTCGTCAAAGAAGAAAAGGGACAGAAATGAACTCTGCTTATCTGCCAATGGAAAATCAGAAAAAAGCAAATTAATGATCGGTTTGAGGGGTCGTTTGGTTTGACTTTGAAAAAAATGCATGCAATGCGGTTAACTTCAATTTTTTTTTAAAGCAAGATAGATGGTTTTTGGAAGTAAAGAAACATAAGAAGGCTCTCAAGGACCCTTTTTCGATTTCGAAGTTACCAGTTGAGCAGCGAGGGCAGCATCCCTGCCAAAATGCCGTGAGAAAGATACGGTGGGCGCGTCATCCTCTTTGCTCTCTTTCTCCCTGGCCATCTCATCTCGCTTTCTTTTCACCTCTCCCTCTGCTGTTCTCTCGCCATCGCCGCCGCTCTCGTCCTCCTTTGAAACAGAGGCATGACCTGAGTCTTGTTGTTTCTTTTTCTTTCGTTCAACCTCTTTCAAGTGCTTGCTCCGCCACAATCTTTTCTCCTTTTCCTTCTCTTTCTCCCGCTGAAAGTCCTCTTCCAATCGCTTTAATATCCTCTCGTTCTCCAACTGGTCTATTCTCTCCCGTTGGCTCTTCTCCTTCTGCAACTCTGCCTTGAGCTTCTCGCCTTCGCTCTGGCCGAGCGTACGGCTGCGCTTCTCTTTATGTTTACTGTTGGTCCTTTTCTTGCGTTGTATTTCCTCCATGAGGTCACCCAAGCTGCTCTTTGACTTGGGAGTAAGGACCTCCTCCGATTTAGCAAACAGTGACGATTCTTTAAGGGAAGAGAATAGTGGTAGTTGTTGTGGTGGCAGTTGTTGAGTTTGTGGTTGAGGTTGCAGTTGCGGTTGCGGTTGCGGTTGCAGAGAATGTTGTTGCTGCTGTTGAAGAGAAGGAGCGGCGGACATGTAGGAAAAAGGAGAGCTGGCTGCGGCTTTCGTTCGATTGAGTCGTGTGGTAAATACAGGAGAATGGCAAGGAGAAGTAGGAGTAGAGGTGGCCGCACAAGGAAACAGTTCCTTTACTCTCACAGCACTCTCTCCCCCTGAGCTGCTATCCAATGACAATGATGACGATGAAGGGCTGTTATTGTTGTAATCTTTCTTCTTACCTTTGAGCAAGGAGAAGAGCATTGTCTCATCGCCAGAGCGGGACAGGTTCCGCCGCTGCGCTGGTGATAAGCCCTTGAGAGGTTGGCTAGGTTCCATCTTTGGTGTTCCCAGACTGCTCCGCCTTCTTTCTACATTAGTGTTGGCATTGGCGTAGGAGGAAGAGGCAGCAGAAGAAGACCGTAATGGTTCTTGAGATTGTTTCCAGGAACGAATGTCTCTGGGGGAGCCTCCTTGGTTCTTGAGGGCGCTCTCAAAGTGGGAGCGCAGTTGGGCAACAAAGCTGGTGTTGCCGGCGGTTAGAGCAGAAGGAGAGGAGGGAGGAGATACAGGAGGATGTGTTGGGCTCAATGGAAGGACTGGGTGATGAGAGCAGGGAGTAGAGGGTAAATTGAAGCGATTGTTTTGGAGAGTAAGGCTTCTCGGAAGGGGAAGCGAAGATACTTTTCGAGGGGTGGATAGACAGTCAGGTTCTTCTCGCTTGCCCTCATCTGGTGTTAGGCTAAATGAAACACTGCGATCAGAACCTGTGGCCACGTTGGCTGGAAAGGTTATACCTTCCCATGTTTGAGGAATAGAAGGAGAAGAGGAAGAAGAAGAAGAAGAAGATGATGATGATGACGATGATGAAGAAACAGGAGAGGAAGAGGCAGGAGAAGAGGTGGAGATGGATCGTGAAGGAGAAAGAGGTTTTTGTACAGGTTCGTGCAGCGACTGTTGTTCCTTTAGGGAGGAAGTAAAGAAAGTTACTTTGGAGCGACTAGAATCCCCACCAAAGCTTTTTCTGCGGTGATCATTTCCGATAATGGATTTTCGGCGCTGTTGTCGCTCTTCGCGTGGCGATTGTGCTGTGGACGAGGGAGAAGAGAGTGAAGGTTCAGATGTAGCAACCCCCTCCAACTGGAGGAGAGGTTCCTCCTTCTCTTTTTCCTTCTTAGATTCTTTGTTTAGCCGCAAGCGTTGAATGTTGTCGCTGGAAAGACTGGTTTGCTTGTGTTTAGAGTCTTTATATTGCCTCCGCTTTTTTCTGACGATGTCTAAGTCGGGGGTGGAGTTTTTCAGCTGTTGTTCGAGGTCAGAGTCCTTGGTTGCAGTGATGGAGACCACTTTTATCTCTCCTGACAGCAATGCTTTTTTCTTCTTGACTTTGCTCTTTTTCGTTTTTTTCTTAGTCTCAGCAGGGATTGCAGTTGTTCCTGCTCCTTTGCTCTTGTTTCTAGGTTTCACTTTATCCTTACGTTTGCTGCTAGGTCCTTGTGATCTGCTTCTCTCTCTTCTCGTTTTGCGTTGTGCCTTATGTGTATCATTTTTGTCAGTCTCTTTCTCTCCTTCGTCATTTTTTGCTGCTTCCTCCTTGTCCACTATGTAAGGTGATTTGTCGCGAGGCGCCCTTGCTTCTTTGCTCGAAGCAGAGGGCATAGAGGCCCCTATTTCTTTTTCTTTTTCGTTTTCCTTCCCTATTTCTCTTTGACTATGTGTTGTCACCTCTTCTCTTTTCCCTTCTTTCTGCCCTTCTCCGTTTGATGTTTTTGATTTCGAACTGGTAACCTGCATAGATTGTGTCTTCCGTTTTGCCTTCTGGTTCTTTTCTACAATATAACGAATGGAGGTGAAGCGAGGAGCAGCCGCTGATACAATGCGGTTGTGTTGCTTCATCTCTTCGTAGCTTGGCCGTCGTACCAATAAGTTCAGTGGTGCTCTTACGACTGGTGCTGGAGATTTTTCTGGCACTGTTGGGAGACAACTTATAAGTAAAGACAACGGTAGCATTAGTTTTATCATAAAGAAAATAGCTGACCGGTAATGGCTACAGTGAGGCCATAAGTGGCGGATACTTGCACAACCCTTCGACCTGCAAGAACCAGCCCTTTCACCAAGCACGGTTTCTTTTCTCGTCTCATCGTAGCTCCATGTCCCAGTTGTCCTGTTTATTATTTAATTCCGCAAGACCAAGTAAGATCCAGTGTTGAAGAAAGCCAGAGAAGCAGTAAAAACAACAAACCCCAAGCAGAGGCGCCCCAAGTGTAGACTCGTCCCGTATTAGTGACTGCCACGGAGTGACTCCTTCCTGCAGCAATATGCTCAATGCGACAGGCGGCCTTAAAAGTTCTTTTTCGTGGCACATCCACCACATTCGCAGCAGCAAGCCCTGATCCAGATAAAAGGATAGAATCCTTAAAGCCACACTTGTTGCTGTCGTTAGATCCCCACATGTAGAGCTCTCCCGCGTCCGACACAGCCATCGAGTGATCGAAGCCACAGGCAACGCGCTGGATGAACACGCCCTCCAGGCTGCCTTCTACTTGCTTTGGCACGAACTGGCGGTAGGCTCTCAGTCGTTTCTTGGCATGTCCCAGCTGTCCTTTATCTCCACGACCAAAAGTGTAGAGCTTGCCCTCGTCAGTGAGAGTCATGGAGAAGTGCTCTCCAGCGGCAGCAGCTATCACAACAGCTCCTGCGCCCTCCAGCGCCTGGATTTTTCGAGGCGATTGGAGGTCACGAGTGAAGGAGCCGTGGCCCAGGGCACCTTCTTCTCCTACGCCAAAGGAATAAACCTTACCGTGGTCAGTAACAAGGAGGGTGTGATACACGCCACATGCCACATGGATGACCCTCTTGCTATTTAGTGATTCAATATGAAGCGGAATGTTACTGCGCAGTCGGGGTATCCTCTCTCCCAACGTGAGGGAAAGACTGTCCCTTCGTGGCTCTTGTTCTTGCCGCGGGCTTTGCGTTTGTCTTTGTTCTTGTAAATGCTGGTCTTGCTCCTCCTTTCTTTCATGCTGTTTGTCCGTTGAAGCATGAGAAGTCGCGATATTGGCTGTGTTGGAGGAAGAATGATTTCCCTTTGGAGTTGAAGTTTGGCGTTGAGACTCGTTGCTGTTGCTGGTAGGAAGACCTGGAAGCTTCAGAAGAGGAGGAACAACAGGTTTCCCGGTTTGAGGGTCTATGTTAACAGCATGTTGTTGGGGAAGGTGGTTGGTTTTCTCTCCTGCTTTTCCTCTTCCGGCCGTTGCATCAAGCCAAGGACCTGATTTCGTTGATCTCTGGTATTGAGTTGTCTCCAGAACAGAGGGTTGTGTGATTTGAATAGTAGGGTGAGGATCAGAACGGAGAGTCTCGCCCAAACGGAGGCGTTGGGGAAGAGCTACTACCGCCTCTTTCCTACCTACTTCTTCAGGTACTTGCCTGGTTTTGTTACTGACGTTCAATTCTTCCGCTTCTTCCACATCCTCCATGTCACTGCAGCTTGTTGTATCATCGTCATCACCGTTTTCGTCATCGTCCATATCTTTGTCGCTAACATCACTGAGTTCAGTTTGAGAGAAGTTTACAACACCCAACCAGGAGGCATCTGGCCCCCAAGTGATAGCTTTGCCATCGTCCGTAAGGGCAACATTAGTACCCACTCCACAGGCGACGGCTGTCACGTTGGTGCCTCCGCCTTCTGCCAACTGTCGTACAGCCCTGAACTTCCATTTACGATTTGTCTGGGACGTGGTTCGATAACTGTGAGGAGTTTCGGGAACCATCTCCAGTGCCTTGTTGTTATGATAATAAAAAAGGTCAGCAGAAAAAGGCAAAAGAACACCAAAATAGACCGTGTCGTACCTCGCCCTCCGCAGTAAGGAAGATGACAGTTGAAATGGAGCAAGCTACACCAATAATAGATCTGTCACGTATTTGTTGCACAGGTTTAGGTTCCATGGGATCCTCCGTCAAGCCTTCATCTCCTGCCTTTGTCCGCTCATACCGTCCGTTCTTGCCAGTTCCCCACATCCACACTTGCCCTGCATCAGCAGAGCATGGAGTGGGAACCAGTTTTGCTTCCTTGGCTTTTACGACACGTTGTCTACGTTCTGCATTTGTTGGAAGTCTAGCAGTTACACTAGTTTCCATGTCCTCGTCCTCAAGTGGTATTTGAGGCTTGGAACTGTTGCGTGCCAAAGGGCTTTCTCGGGTTGATTCGTGCTCTACTACGGTCAATACAGGAGAGGAGTGATTCTTTGTTGGTAGGGGAGTAGAAGAAAGAACTTTCATGTTTCTTGCGTTGGTACTCTGCCTTTTGGAGGCTCGTCGCTGCCTTAGAGGCCGTTGGCGGGATTTTGCAAGTATCTTTGTGGACACAATAATGTCACTGAGGTTGGCCAAGTTATCATATAAGTAGACTGTAATCAGCGGGAATGATTCAGTCAATGAGCAACATATCGAAAGACTGGAAGGGAGTGAAGAAAAAAGAATCTTACTTTTTTGCAACCAGGATTCTACGGCTGTACTTCCGCTGGAATGATAAAAAGAACGAAAATTCTTTCCCATCTGAGCAGCGGCCAAGTTCACGCCAGAGCCAAAGACGCAGCGCACCAAAAACGGATCGGTGCTTGGAAAGGGGAACACCGCCCAAAAGGCCTCAAACTTGCGACAGTATCGGAATGAGGCCGCAAAGTGTGAAGCCTTCTCGCAGAGAGAGGCTAAAGTAGAGCAAAGAAGAAGTCCGAGAGGATGGCCCATGCCAATTCCGTTGGGCCTTGCATCTCCGTACACGTTTTCCAGATTTTCCAGAGCCTTGCGGAAGGACTCTAATGCATTCATGTAGTCTCCTATCCGTTGGTAGACTGTGCCTTGAGCGTAGTAGTATCCCATTATCATCTCCGCTGGTGCTTCTTCGAGGTGTAGCAATTGTCTGCACGCCTCTTCAAGAAGGTGAATGGCTCCTTGATGTTTTCCCATTTGAGACAGAGTATCCGCCATCCGTAATAAACTCCCTATCGATGAGAGAGAGAGAGAGAGAAAGAGGTGAGTTGTTATGATAGATCAAATTCTTGCCAGGAAAACTATTCCTACTTACCAACAGCTTCTTGACTTTCCATGCCACATATTTCTTCCACAACAGCATGAGCGCGCTCCAACGATTTTAACCTCTCTTCCAATTGCTCGTTAGAGGCATTAAATATGATAGAAGATCCCACCTCTTCTTCACCACTAGGAACACTGATCTCATCTACAAAAGAACAAACCAGTAAGGAACTGGCCATAAAAAGGAAACACAAACACGGAATCACAAACCACGAAAGTTCTCCACGGAGGAAGATGCAGAAGAAACAAAAGGAGGTGTTTGGCTGTCCGTAACATTGCTTTCTTTCAACAAGTCCTCAAACAAGCTTTGATAAACATCGATGGACTTGACAGAAACTTTAAGTTTCTTAAGGTCGTCTGTGGAAAGCGGGGAGACTTTCTCGAACAAAGTCGGATCTTCCAGGAATTGAACTTGCGTTCGTCGTTTAAATCGAATGCCCGAATGCTTTTGTAACAGGGAGAACAACATTACTTTGCTCTCCATGTATGTACTGATAACGACGTGATGCTTAGCAAATATGAACACGGGAAAAGACGAAGTGAAGCATACCGTAGGTCATCGTCCTCGTCAACGATTTCATCTTCAGAAAAAATGTCGCCAGAAAACTTCAGAATAAGTTGAGTCTTCATTTGGGTCCGCCAATACCGATCTGACTCCGCGGAGGATCCTAAGACTACGTTGAAGTACTCAACAACCACTCGTTTATATTCATCTTGGTCCCATGATCTCAGCTGTCTCATTTTTCCTCTTAACGTATTCTGTGGAATACCGTTCGTCAGTGAGCAAGAGAATGAGAGAGAGAGAGAGAGAGGGAGAGAGGAGAGGAAACCTTGATAACACGAGAAATCATTTCTGTGAGTAAAAATTTTCGAATGTGGCTTCTGCGCACGTGGCTACGAAGATATCCCAAGAAGCGAATGTTAATACCATGCTCGTGCAATAGTCCTACCAATTGTTTACTGTTGACGAATATGACTTCACCATCGTCTAAATCTCTTGCAAACTTCGGGATTGTAACTGACAGAAAAGAATGCAAGAAAAAATTAGCTAGTTACTCAAAATGAGTATAACACCAGACCACAACAAACCTTCAAGCAAATACTCTGTTGCGTTAATAACTTCAATCTCGTCTTCGGGTTGTGTAGTTGGAAACTGCGAAAAGGCGTCGCTGTTGAGAGGTACTGTATTATGTTTTACAGCTTCTGGTCGCATCAAATTGTACAAGTGTAAACCTTTCACCCTTTATGTAATAAAGACGATCACGAAAATGCACGGTGGGAACAGGCAGATAGTAGAAAAGAACAAGAGGTACCCTTTAATTACAATGGCATCTCCACATATTCGTTTGTCGCAGCCAAAAGAAGACGCTCTTTCGTTAATAGTGGTACTGTTATCAGCCCCTTCTTTTGGGCAAGTTGACGAAGAATCGCAATAGACGATAATGCAGTCATAGACAGGAAGATGTTCAACTAGTACGTTGTTGATAGGTCCTGATAGAACGCGCACGGCGTCATCTACCCATTTAGCCGCATTTAAGTGGATAACCTCCATTGCTTTGTTATTATTTTGAGGAATAAGCACGCCACGTATGGTTGGCGTCAGCGCTGTAGGTGGCATCAACCGAGCTAGATCTACAATATAGGTTCTATTTAACAGCAATATGAGTTTTGCATATGAAAATACAGAGCGAAAGAACATAATTGCATAAGCCGCTAAAACAGAGAGGGAGAGGAAGATGGAGAGGGAGGGAGAGTGAAAGAGAGAGAGAGAGAGAGAGAGAGAGAGAGAGAAAGGACGAACCTTCCATCCTTTCCTATATGAGCTTCGATATCTACAGGTCCGTGTATAACAGCGGAGGAAGGACGAAAGACATGAGCCTTTAGGTTCAACCGTTGGGATATCTTTTCCATCAGCGCATTAACGCGTGGGTCATCAGTATGAAAGCTCTTTCCTTGGTCCTCTGAACCATACTTCAGTGTATCAGTGCCAAAGGGCAGCACAGAGGTAACTAGCATACGATAGCCGCGATAGTCTAGCATCAACGCCAATGGGAGGTGATAGGGAAGACGTTCAGCTTCAGCTCCCTCCTCCTTCTCTTCCACAAACGTCTTGCTCAGCTCATAGAGCCTTGCTATACCGCGTAACTCTGCGTTGGCAGCTTTCCTAATTGCATGAGTTGGTAATCGTGTCAAATAAAACACTAAGAAAAAGATGGCAACATACATGGCATACTCATCGCCACCGTAGAGGTCTCGTGAGTCCTTCAGCAACTTGAAAAAGCAACCCGCCTTTTTTTTTCAAGTTTAGCAACAACAATACCTAGAAAAACAAAGGAAAAAAAACAACGGAAGAAGAAGAGAAGAAGAACAGCAAGGAAAAGACAATAAAAGGGAGTAAAAAAAGAGCAACATACCACAATATACTTATCACCACCAGCAACGCCAAGCTTGGCCTGAGTGGGGATGGTCTTCCTGTGGTTCGGCAGGTAGAGCTCCTCGATGATCTTCTTGCCCAGGCGCTTGGCGGTGGTGGCAAACTCCAGGTAGAGCTGTTGCAGGAGCTTGATCTTGCGGAGGAGCCGCTCCGGCGTGTCCCGTGGCAGCTCCAGCACTGTCTGGAACTCGTGGTTCCAGTCGCGGTGCAGCCGCTGGTAGAGCTCGCTCTGGGCCTGAGGCGAGAGTCGAAAGCTGAGGCGAGAGTTGAGGGAGAAGGCCTGCCGCCTTTGGCCACGCGGGCGGCTGAGGCGCAGCACGTGAACGTTCTTCTTCTTCTTCCTCCTTTTGTTGTTTGTGTCGGCGGCGGCTTCGGCGTTGGGGGTAGTGGTGGAAAGACGACGACTGCGAAGAGAAACAATAGGAAGAGAGGTAACACGGCCGTAGCCTCCATAAGGAGAATCGTTGTGTTGGTTGCTTGACCGTTGTTGCGGAGCTGCTGCTACGCTTTTATCTTCTTCTTCTTCTTCTTCTTTTCCTTCCAAGTCTTCACCTTCTTCGTGGAGGGCCTCACTCTCTCTGTTTAAACCGTTGTAGTAGTTTAGGTCATCCTCACCTTCCTCGTCGTCTTCTTCCTCTGCCTCTTCGTCGTCGTCGTCTTCTTCTTCTTCTTCTTCTTCCTCTTCTGCTTCATCAAGGTAAAGCTCATCCGAGGCGGCGCTGTAGCCGTAACCCGTTGGCTCGCCTTTGGTCAGCGCGGACACGATGCTGTTGTAGCCGCTGGCTGTGCCGTCCATGAGCCCGCCATACCCCGCCTGCTCATTGCACCAATAGTCCTCCTCCTCCTCCTCCTCCTCCTCCCCCTCCCGTATCTCTTCTCGCTCCTCCTCCTCCATGGTAGGACGCCGTTTTTCTTTTCTTTTTTCTTTTCTTTCGTTTTTTTTTATTTTTAATGTTTATTGTGCAGTTTTGCTGCAGTCATTGTGCTACATTTGTCCTCCATTGCAGGATTGGTGCAGAAGTAAAGCACTAGTGGAGCAGTAAATGAGTAGCTTGTGCGCTCCTCTCGTTCTCTCCTTTTGTCGCTCTCCCCCCCCACCGCCAGAACAGGGCTGGTTCTTCTACTTTCGCTTGCCCTTTCGTTGTTGTTGTTGTTGTTGTTGGAGTTGCTTGAGTCGTTTGGCCTTTTCGTTCTTTCGGCGCAGCTCCAACTCCATCTCTCGTTTGTCTTCTCGCAGAGCCACACGAGCACTGGTGGCAGAAAGAGAAAAAGAAAGGGAGAGATTAAATGAAGCTGATCTTGAAAACAGAGAGAAAAGGAGGTCATACCTCTTTCTGTCTTCTTCTTCAATGGCAGCATAACCTACTTCCATGGCTGTGTCATCCTCCTCATCCTCGTCGGAGAGAGTGTAGGCTGGCTTTTGATTTCTCCGGAAGAGTTGGTTAACCAAGTTCTTTATGTACAGAGGATGGGGATCATCTTCGTTCTCTTCGTAGTCTTCTTCGTAGTCCTCTTCTTCATCTACTTCCTCCTCCTCCTCCTCCTCTTCTCTTCGAAGTTTTGGTTTGTGTCGTTGGTCAGGTACTGTTTTAGGTTTCTTCTTCTGTCGTTGGTTCTTCGCTTCTTCTACAGCTGCTTCTTTAAGTTTTCGCTTCTTTTTCTCTTCGAGTCGTTTCCGTTTAAGCTCAAACTCCCGTTGCATTTGCTTTAGCTTTTCCTCCTCCCTCTTCAAAACGGTATCCTCGTCTTCTTCCACTTCTTCTTGACGTTTCTTCACTTTCTTCGCAATACCGTTTCCATTTCTACTACTTCCAACAGTGGAATAAGATTTTGTGCTGGAAGAAGGAGACGACGAAGAAGCGGTAAGTTTTTTCTCTTGTACAAACTTTGTGTTAGCCCTCTTTGTTGGCTGCAAAGAAGAAGAAGAAGAAGAAGAAGAAGAAGAAGAAGAAGAAGAAGAAGAAGAACAAGAAGTAGAAGAAGAGCCATTTTGTCTGGATGTTCCAAGTTGCTTGTTACGGATTGAAGGTGCTGTGTGGAGCAGAAGGGTCAGTAAATGGCAAAGAAAATAGAATAGGGGAGAAAAATACCTCTGGTTACAAGCGAAGAGGCAGCAGAAGATGTACGTAAGGAAGAAGGAGAGTAAGAGGATGACGAAGAAGAAGAGGAAGAGGAAGAAGGGCCGCTGGAAGAGCTATCGCCTGAGTTTGAGACCTTGTCTTTTTTGAAAGATAATGACAAGAACTCGTCCGGTATCGCTGCTTTTTTTCTTACCTGCTAAAGCGTCATAAGAGAAATGGGATGAGGAGCTACAAGCAAGGAAGAACAAGCACAAGCACAAGCACAAGCAAGCACAAGCACAAGCACAAGCACAAGCACAAGCACAAGCACAAGCACAAGCACAAGCACAAGCACAAGCACAAGCACAAGCACAAGCACAAGCACAAGCGCACAAGCACAAGCACAAGCACAAGCACAAGCACAAGCACAAGCACAAGCACAAGCACAAGCACAAGCACAAGCACAAGCACAAGCACAAGCACAAGCACAAGCACAAAAGCACAAGCACAAGCACAAGCACAAGCACAAGCACAAGCACAAGCACAAGCACAAGCACAAGCACAAGAAGAGAGCAACATCGAGACGGAAGAGTTACAAAGGAGGAGGTGAGCAACGTACGGAAGTTACATTGGCAGCACGGTCTCGTCTGGAATTGGGAGAAGGGGAGGAGGCAGCACCAGGAGCAGATCCCGACCCAGCGGCCATCTTGCGCTTCTTATCCGCTGACTTTTGCAAGCTTTGCTTTTTCCCTGTTGTTGATGAAACCAAAACAAAAAGAGTTAATGCAAGGAAGCGGAGGGAGTGAGAGAGAGAGAGAGAGAGACCTCCAAACTTGCTTTTAGGGTCATTTAAGATGTTTGGCTTTGTTTTCTTCTTCTTAGGCGGAGCTCTAAAGGCAGGATTGATTTCTAAAGTTTTGTGCGTTCACCAAGCAGCAGCGGTCAATTGATTGATTTTTAAAAAAACAAAGAAGCAGAAGGAAAGCGCTCGTGTTTTGTTTTTTTCTCTTTTTCCCTTACCAGGTCCCTTCACCTTATGCTTGGCTATGGCCTTTGGGTCAAACTTTAATTTTGTGGCGTCCACCTCTCCCTCAGAGTCGCTGCTTGCCATCGCTTAGCTTTCAGAGCGTACTGCGAGAGGCGGCGCTCTCCCTCTATTTCAGTGGTCTCTGGTTTTTTTGTTACACTGAAATTCGTGTCGTCACGGAGTTTTTCCA
The DNA here is from genome assembly GCA_031835245.1 of Balamuthia mandrillaris. NCBI lineage: Eukaryota > Discosea > Longamoebia > Balamuthiidae > Balamuthia > Balamuthia mandrillaris. Next base: position 23,332 of record JAVKOQ010000416.1, on the reverse strand, counting down.
GCACGATGCTGAACGGGAGACCCTGCTCCCCCACCCCTTTTCGAGCGCATCACCAGCAATAGCCCTCCCAAACAAGAACGATGGTTGCTTTGCTGAGACTCTTTTCTCCTCAAAGGCGGAGGGACCTTTCCCCTTCCACACCCAAAAAAATTTTTTTTTTTGATTACAAGGCGGAACGAGAGGAAAAGAGACGTTTGATGGCAAAGCCTGCCAAGTTGAAGGCCGGCTTTGTTGCCATCAAACGTCTCTTTTCCTCTCGTTCCGTCTCCAGTTCAGCCTCCAGTTCAGCCTTCAGCTGGTCTCTTTCGGCCAATTCAGCCTTTAGCTCGTCTCTTTCAGCCTGCAACGAATGAGGTTCCCCTATGACGTCATGCAGCATTCGGATGCAAATTGCTGACGTACCCACTTTAACCCCAACGAAGCGAGCAAAAAACGTAGCGGACGAAACAGAATGATGAAAGGCAGAGCCGCTGCTGGCCGCGCTATCGTTCACTGTAATCGCTCGGCCGTTTCGCGTTCACTGTGCAGCCTTCCCCAACAACGTGCTAACATATTGAGCGCTCTTACGCCCCGCTCTTCTCGGAGCACCAACCTGGAGCTGCCTTCCTGTGCTAGCTTTCACAACACAGACCTTTGGTGCTTGCTTTTTATCTTTCCACTGAAGTAACAACTTAGTGTTTGCAACTCACGTAGTATTCTCCTCTCTTATGGAAGCAGTGAGAGGAGAAGCTACGCCACAACCGGAGATCACCATCTGAAGTACAGGAAAGAGCTGGAGGAGCTGGCGGACCTCTTCACAGAGGCACGGGACTACCTCGAAGAAGCCCGGGAGAACGCCAATACGACCTACTTCAACGATGACCTGGCGGACGCCCGAGAGGCTGTCCAAAAGACCCTAGCTCGCTACCAACAGCTCCTCGACACGATGGAGGAGGAACCGGCTCGTAAGCTACGAGAGGCACAGAACCCAAAGATGGAACAACTGAAACAGGAGCTTCAAATGTTGGAGGAACTTCATTTGAGTTGAACAAAAAACATAAACTTGTACGTCGTCCCCTTCAGTCTGTTTCTCTTACTTCTTCTTGCCGCCCTTTTGCTCAAGCTCCTCATAGCGCTCATCGATGGCGGATTGGAAGTGCTTCTTCAAGCTGTGCCTCTTCAGCTTCATGGTGGGAGTCAACAGGTCGTTGTCCTCGGTCCACTCCTCCTCGCTCAGGTGAACATTACGCACTATCTCAAAACCCTGCAAGCCTTGTTCCTTCCCTGTCTCCTGCAACCTCTTCAAGAAACGTTGTCTGATCTCCTTGTCCTGGCATAGTTCCTTCAGTTGCTCCTCTTCCAACTTTGAGGAACCACCGCCGTGAACCTCCTGCGCTAACTCGGCCAACGCTTTCTTGTGAGGCTGAACCACGGCAATAACAGCGGATCTGTGGCTGTCCCCATAGACCCAAGTCTTGTCGACCAGCTCGCAGCGGTCGTAGACGCCTTCCAACTTCTCGGCTGCGATGTACTCGCCTTGTGATAGCTTGAAAAAGTTCTTCTTTCTGTCAATCACGCTGAGGGAGCCGTTTTCGTTCCATTGCCCGATATCTCCCGTGTAGAACCATCCGTCTTTGAAGCTATCACTTCATTTTTTAAACAAAAACTCATTCTATTAGGTCAAACGCACACCGGACGGGACAAAGAACCACTGGTGAGGAGACGTACTCTTCGCGATCCAACTTGTAATAGCCAGAACTGATGTTAGGCCCACGAATGACGATCTCGCCACGAGGGCAAGGCTTGTCGCGGTGAGTGTATCCCATCTCTGGTACGTCTTTAAGTTTAATCTCTGTGCAAGCAAATGGTCCTCCCACGTCTCCCGTTGTTGGTGCATTCAAATATCCTTTTCAACGCAGTGTTAACGGGGGCTTATTTCTCAGCAACAAAAATATAGAAATGTACGAAAGGAGAGTTACCCATAGTAGCTCCAGCGGCGCTTTCGGTAGCTCCGTAAGCTTGAACCAAGGGACACCCCATTGCCACCATCAAGAACTCATGCACTGAAGGAGATAGAGGAGCACCACCAGAGAGCATGGCTCTCACGTTGCCTCCCATGATACGTTGCAGGCGGTTGAAGAGCAGAATCCTCCATAATAGGGGTGGCTCCTTACCCTCCTCCAGAAGGGCTTTCTTCCCTGCTTTCATGGCTTTCTCGAACAGGAATTTTTTGAATGGGTTGCCTTCTGCAGCTTCCTTCACTTTGTCGTGAATACGTTCGTAGACTCGTGGTACCCCACAGAAGATTGAAGGTTTGAGCTCCGCTGTAATGTTGTGTTTGTTATTGGCAACGTTTCCTCTATCAGAGAAAAGAGCAAATAGAAGAAGTAGAGCAGGAATAACGCGAGAGGAGAGCAAAAGTACCTAAATCATCCATTAACTTGGCAACAGAACCTTGGAAGAATCCAATGCCAACTCCCAAATAGAGAAGAGTAGAAGTTACCACCCTTTCAAAGATGTGGGCGAGTGGAAGGTAGGACAGGTAGGTATCTCCAGCATGGATGATGCCCTCCACACGCCTCTCTGCCGCTCCCATCATCGCTACTATGTTCTGGTGAGTAAGCGTCACTCCCTACACGTTCACATGGTGCGTTAACCCATTTTCTTAGCAAAATAAAAATAAAACAACAAAAAGAACTGTCATAGGAGTACCTTTGGAGATCCGGTAGTTCCACTGGTGTACATGATGGTACAGAGGCCATCTGGCGTTGGTCTCTTGGCAGCAGGTACTCTTCCCTGTTCTTGTTGCCACCGTTTCTTCTTGTTGTTGTTGTTGCTGCTGTCGCCGTCCTCTAACAAATCCCAAAAGTAGATAAACGCCACGTCTTCTCCTTTGTTCCGTTTGAGGAAGAGCTGATCTTCTCCCTGTCGCACGAGGCGATTCTCTGTGGATGATTTGAACTCGTCGCTCAGCTTGTCCATGTGAATGATCATTTCTAACCCGGGACACTTATCGACTATCTTCAGGACACGCTCCAAGTTTTCGTTACTACAGACCAATGCACGAATTTCGGAATGATTGATGATGTATTCAGCTGTATCCTTTCCTGAAATAGTTTGGAGCGTGGTTATTATCTTGCACAAGTTACAGCAACAACATGAACGAGATGACGAGAACGAAATGAGAAACGACAAGAAGGTAAAGAAGAACGACGCGCGTACCAAGTGTATCATAAAGAGAAACAATCACGAACGAGTTGGCATAGCAGGCATGCTCCGTCAGCAGCCACTCCTCTCGATTCTTGGCGTAGATGCCAACCCTATCCTTCTCTTTTATCCCCACCATGCGCATGCCTCTGCCCAGCGCCTCCTTCAACAGCGCCACCTCCTCATAGTTCTTCCATCGGTAGCCTCTCTTGCTGTTGGCCCGCGTGCCAAGGCAAGGGAGTCGCCGGCCAAAGCGCCGCCTCATGCTCTCGAAGCAGTCAAAGAGCGTGTAGAGCTCCTTCTCGCCGTCGTTGAAGCTGGCGGGCAGCTCCTGGTGCAGCTGCACCTCAGGGGAGCGTCGAACTGGGGTCTCACCCTCGGGAGGCTGCTCTCCTTTGGTTCGCACCTCCACGGAGAGGCGCTCGTGCAGGCGCTCCCGCTCTTGTCTGGAGCGAAAGAGGGCAGATTTCTTTCTCGGCCGAGTGCTCCACACGCCCAACCAAGCGGCCAGAGCCAACAGGAGCGTGCCCAGCCATAACAGCAACGTATAAAAGGTAGCTCTAAACATGGTCTTTTTTAAAAAAAAAAATGAAATGAACGGCAATTCACTGTTGAAGAGAGAGTGGGAGAGGAAGTTCTTATTTTTTAAAAAAATAATGGGGGCATTACTGACCAAACTCTGTTTTTTATCAGTTTCTGCCAGTCCTCCGCAGGTTCGCTCAACCTTTTCTTCCGAATTTCACTTGGGGTGACGTCAGGCGGTATCCTGACAAGGCGGCGTGAACACTCAAGGCGATGGCGAAATTCGGCCGGACCAAAGAACGGATACCTGGGGTGACGTAATGAATAGCGGGGAATTCCTCAAAGCGGTTGACGTCAGCTGGTGATTTGATACTTGAAATAGGCTCTCCGCCGTCCAAAGGCAACCACAACGGAAAACCACCGATCGCGTCGTTTGCGCAGAGTGCGACCGCAGGCAGAGACAAGGTAACAGTGCACACTACCGTGGGGAACGGCACTCGCATAACATAAGATGGATGAGAAAGACAAGAATAATCGAGGTTCAGTGACGGCCTGGGATGCACCGCAAAGAGTGGGTGACATTGTGAGTTTTTTTGCTTCGCTTAGTTTGTGTTTGCTTTTTTTTTTTTGTTCTTAGGTACTTTTGTCCGATATCACTTTCTTTCCTAAGCAATTGGGAGATTGTATTGGAAGAGGAGCGTTCGGACGAGTTTACAAAGGGCTCAACTTTCGAACAGGGGAGGTCGTGGCCGTCAAACAGATCAACAAGGACATGCTTACCCCAAAACAGCTTCCCGGCATCATGGTGTGTACCTGTGTAAAATGAAACAATATGACATTCTCTTCGTTTTGTTTTTGCCACTAACCCTTTTTTTTTCCTTGTGTGCAGCAAGAGCTCGAGTTGCTTCAGAAGCTGGACCACCCTCATGTGACCAAGTTCATAGAATACCACGAAATAGGAGACTTTCTATTTTTCGTGATGGAGTACGTGGAGAGCGGCTCCCTCAACAGCACCATGAAAAAGTATGGCGTCTTTCCCGAAAGTCTTTTGGTTTTGTACGTGGCCCAAGTACTGCAGGGCTTGGCCTACCTCCATGACATGAACGTTGTCCATAGGTACGTATAGCACTTGCTTTCTTATTTTGTGAGGAATGCTGTAACTGACGTACAATGATAGGGATATCAAAGGATGCAACCTATTGCTTACAAAAGAGGGAACAGTCAAGTTGGCAGACTTTGGAAGTTGCAAGTACGCCGCGTTGGACACCCAGTTCACCGTGGTGGGGACGCCTTTCTGGAGTATGTGCTCGTTCTTTTTCCTCACCATCCTTTTTCGTTCACCTTATCAGCAACTCACCGTTACAACCTTCAAGTGGCACCTGAGATCATAGAGATGCAGGGTGGTGGCAAGTGTTCCGACATTTGGTAGGTGCTTTTGTTTCATGACTCTTTTGTAAACGTCATTGATGATACGTTATCATTGCTCCTTTCTGTTGCTTTTGAAGGAGCTTGGGACGTACTGTACTAGAATTGCTGACAGGGAAGCCACCATATTGGGACAGCGGGAGCTTTGCTGCACTCTTTAAGATGGTGGACCATCCACATCCTCCCCTTCCTGACGAGCTCTCCGACGTAAGTGTATTGGCTTGTTTTTTTGATATCAACTCATTCTCTTTCAGAACCTTCGCGACTTTCTGTTGGAATGTTTCATTCGTGATGTTAAAAAACGGCCAGGACCTCGCGAACTTTTGAAGCACCCATGGATTACTTCTTCTGTCTTTCCGGTATGTTTGATACTCCGCCCAAAACAAATGTTACATTCTTTTGTTTGTACCAACAATCTCCCAAATAGGGATCAACAGTAAAAACACCACCGTTGAAGGAGGCCAGTTCGACTATATGTAGATATAACTCTGGAGAACTGAAGAAACCAACGGTAATGGACATAGCGTGGGACCCAACGTCAACCACGGAGACCTTCATCAACCGACAACGCCGATCTCTCACCGATATGCAGGAAAGCCTACGAGAGAGCAAGAAGGAGAATCATCGTTTGGCGTTGGAGTTGCAAAGATGGAAGGGAAAGGCGCAAAAGTTAGAGAAGCAGATAAAGAAAATGCAGGACGATCAGGACAACAAAGAAAAGGAATGGGAGATCGAGCGAAAGTTTTTCAAGCTCAAACTGAAGAAGATGCAAACCGGAAATCATTCGCCCTCTTGTTCTCCAGTTGCAAGTCCCAGAGACGTCGAAAAACGGGAAGTACCTGCTGCTTCTACATCATCTTCTACTCCATCGTTGGCTGTATCTCCTGTTCCTCGCAAGAAAGCGAATGGCAGAAGGGCTCCCTCCAAAGTAGCTTCATCACCGGCAAACGGAGGAGGAGAAGAAAAGAATAGACGTTTGAAAGATGGATTGCAAAAGCTCTCGCCTAGAACTGAGAAAGAAGTGAGAAGAAGTTGGGAAAGCGGAAGACGCAACTCAGAGCAAAATGGTCTGGTGGTGGCAGACAACGTGCGAAAGAGTTGGGGTGGAATGAAGGATGATCCCACCAGCAGGAGCTGCGACGACATCCATCAAAGAAGTAAAGAGAAAGATAAGCAGGATGCAGAATTGCTAGCCAAGCCGAAAAAGACGAGGAAAAGAAGTTCCAGCAAAAACGACGAAAAGTCGAACCAGAGGAAGAGCTCTGAGTCTCTTCCGACAGTAGCAGCCAATAGCAGCGGTGATGATCCTAGCGGTGATTTGAAGGAGAAATGGAACAATGAGATGGTGGTGTTGGGAGGAGGTCGCAACTACGAGAAGAATATCGGCAAGTTCGAAAGGAAGGGCACCTACGAAGAGCTGGTGCAAGTGGAAAAGGTTTACAACATGCCTTACGGCGCTAAGTACTTCGGTCTCTATGGCATGGTCGAATCAAGCAACAATGGCGAGCAGCGAGCATCTGAACCAGCCAACGGTAATGGCAGCAACGGTAGCAATGGAAATGTGGCGGAGCAGGGGCGCTCCTCATCGAACCTAAGAGAGGATGCCAACAGCGGGTCCTCTGCATCTAAAACCAGAAGCGAGCGAGAAAAAGAACGAACCACACAAGAGAAAAACAACCGCGGAAGAAGCATTGCCAACGAGAGTCTTTCTTCTACCGATTCATCCTCTTCTGGTCGTCCGTCTGCTTCTCCGTGCTCGTCCACCTCTTCTGCCTCTGCCAGTCAGAGTTGCAACGAAGGAAAGGCAAAGCACTGCGCTCGCTGTAAAAAAGTGGTGCTTAGTCACGCAGGAGGGAGAAGTGCAATGGGAATGGCATGGCACGTGAACTGCTTCTGTTGCAGCTACTGTGACAAAGTGTTGGAGGAGTTTCTGGAAAAGAACGGCAAGCCCTACTGCGTTCCTCATTTCGAGGCTCTGTTCGGCCATAAACGTGGCGGATGCGGCAAAGTCATTCAAGGCGACTTTATCCAAGCAATGAACAAGTACGTAATGGCAACAAACTGTAGGTTGCGCTGTTGGAGAGGGGGGTTAACCTAAAGCTCTACCTTGCGCGCAAACAATTTATAGGTATTGGCATGAAGACCACTTCCGGTGTTCCAAATGCAGCCACGTGATCGTGGGCGGATTCGTGGAGAAGGAAAACGGCCCTCTTTGTTGCGACTGTCTGCGGGAAGAAAGCAAAGCGCCGGCAGCCGCCTCCTTACCCTCCTAACCGAAGAGACACATGCAGAGCTTCCTCTTATTTTATGTTTTTTTTTTAAAAAAATAAATAAAAAATAGAAGCGTTTAATTAATTGAATATAATAAAACGAATTATATAACACAAAACACATTAAAACAAAGAGAGAAGTAAACGGTGGTCGTCTCTGTGTGTCACCTCTCGTCCTTGGAAGGGAGGGCCGGGAGGGTTCGACTACAAGAAAAAACAAAAAGGAAAAAAAACCGAACGGACATGTCGGCAGGAGCAACAGGGGCCACCACCAAGGTGGCTCAAGAGAGCATTACCGACACTGGTTGTCCAACTATGAATATACCGACGGAAGAACAACAACCACAGACGGGCCAGGGTTGGACTAATGGCAGCAACAGCAACCACAATAGCAGCGTTACCAGCTCAGGGCTGGTGCAAACGCGTGTTATCTCGAAAAAGAAAGGGAGAAAAGGCGGCGGAGGAGGAGGCAAAGAGAAAGGAGGGGCTTCCACGGAAGAGGAAACAGAGGAAGGCGCCAAAGCGGCAACAACAAAAGAAGAAGCGGCAGAAAGCACCGCGCACACAAATAAGAAGGGTAAGAAGAAGAAAGGGAGACGGTTGTCGCTGGACAACGCTAAGGGCGGTAGCCACACAAGAAGAGCTTCCGTGGACGTAACCCCCTGGTCCTCCATCCTTAAATCAGGTTCGGACCCAGCAAAGAAAGAAGGAGGAGGAGCAAGCAAAAGAGCCACCACCAAACCGGTAAAAAACATGAAGACGGAGCACGAGACCTCCTCCTCATCGCCGGCAAGTACTCCTCCGTTGCCACACCCGAAAGCAAGCTCGTTGAAGTTACAGGCTGCACCCTCTCCTGCTTCTGCCTCGACGTTACGGCAGTCAGAGCGACGGCGCTGCACAGGGCAGCAGAAGGAGAGCCACCAGAAAGGGTAGCGACGGGGAGGGTGCCTCTGCTGCGGTTAGCAGCGGCGAGTTCAAGTATTTGCGCACCCAGACCAGAAGAACCTCCCTTCACAACGCCGGGCTTCAGCTTCCTGTTCGATACGCCACCAATTGTTGGTCTTCACTCACTCTTTTGTTCTCTCTCTCTCTCTCTCTCTCTCTCTCTCTCTTTGCTGCTCTTCTTCTAACGCAACCATCTTTTTGTTGGTGCAACAGCGACGTACCGAGAAGACAGCATAGGAAGCAACGGCAAGCCACCTTCCGCGAGGCACTCTCATGCAGCGGTGCTGCATGAAGACACCCTCTTGGTGTTTGGTGGTGACTCGGCGCGTGCTGCCTCTCCAACAAACTTAAACTCGGACGCTGCCGAAGAGCCCAACGTTCTCGGCGATACCCATTTGTTTCACTTTGGTAGCTCTCTTTACCTGCTTCTCTTGTTCTCTTCTCTGCTTCTCTTCTCTCCTTCTCTCCTTCTCTCCTTCTCTCTTCTCTCCTTCTCTCTCTCTCTCTCTCTCTCTCTCCTTCGAGCCAAATACTAAATACAGAATCACCAAAAAGGGGAGCGAACATGGCGCAAACTTCAGGCACAAGGCAAAGAGGATCCAGGGCCATGCCCACGGCTGGGCCACACGTTGGTCGTTTTCGAGGACGCAGCTTATTTGTTTGGAGGCTACGGGTTACCTTGGCAAACCACCGACAGCACTTCTCCCATCTTCCTCTCCGATCTCTGGAAGTTTTCTTTTGGTTTGTCAAACCCCTCTCGTTTCTTCTTTCTTCTTTCTTCTTTCTTCTTTCTTCTTTCTTCTTTCTTTTTTCTTCTTTCTTCTTTCTTCTTGCTTTCTTCTTTCTTCTAATACGGAATAAACATGAGCAGAGTCGGAGCGATGGGAAGAGATAAAAGCCGAGGGAGGGCCGAGCGGGCGGCGATACCACTCCGCAGTGACCAAGGGCGACTGCATGTTTGTGTTTGGAGGAGTGAACCTCGCCAAAGGCAATGCTCCCACTTACATGAACGACTTGTACAGATTCTCTTTTGGTGCTCTTTCTCTATATTCACTTAAACTGCGACATTGTTGTGAAGTGAGCCACATTTTACTGATGATTCTCGTTTATCATCTTCTTCTTCAGTGACCCAACGATGGGAAAAGGCAGTGGTGCAAGGCTTGATAGTACCGATCGGCCGCTGCAGCCACACCATGACTGTCTACAAGAACTCTTTCTTTGTTTTTGGTGGTTTCAGTGGCAAGTACGAGTTGAGCGACTTTTGGCAGTTCGCATTCAGTACGTCTGCTTCTCCTTCTCCTTCTCCTTCTCCTTCTCCTTCTCCTTCTCCTTCTCCTTCTCCTTCTCCTTCTCCTTCTCCTTCTCCTTCTCCTTCTCCTTCTCCTTCTTCTCCTTCTCCTTCTCCTTCTCCTTCTCCTTCTCCTTCTCCTTCTCCTTCTCCTTCTCCTTCTCCTTCTCCTTCTCCTGTTTTCATCTTCGACCTCCTTCTTTGGCTATTTTTCTTCTTCTCGTTACTCACCTCCTTTCTCTCTCTGATCTGTCTGTCCTCCTCTTCTTCTTATCATCAACAAACATAAAGGCGTAGACGGGAGTGAAGGATCATGGCAGAAAGTGGCTTCAGACTCTTTCACCCCAGCTCTTCCATCCAAAAGAGGCCACACAGCCGCTCTCTTTCATGATTGTCTCTACGTCATAGGCGGTGCTAGCAATAACACTAGCTCAGAGATTTACGAGTATAACTTTGGTAAGTCTTTTTGTCGTAGTTAAAGAATACCCAGAAATAACAAACATCTCTCTCTCTCTCTCTCTCTCTCGTAGATTATAAGAAATGGTCGATAGTGAGAGTAGGAGGAGATACACTGCCAGCTCGATTGTTTCATACGATGACATTACGGAAGGAAACCTTTTTCATCTTTGGAGGTTGCACCTGTCGCACGTTGTCTCCAGGTTCTACTTCCTGTAAACTCTCAAACTCCATTGATTACCTCAGTATGGGCAAAGGTTTGTTATCTCTTCTCTCTTCTCTCTTCTCTCTTCTCTCTTCTCTCTTCTCTCTTCTCTCTTCTCTCTTCTCTCTTCTCTCTTCTCTCTTCTCTCTTCTCTCTTCTCTCTTCTCTCTTCTCTCTTCTCTCTTCTCTCTTCTCTCTTCTCTCTTCTCTCTTCTCTCTTCTCTCTATCTAGTGCTTATATTTTGTCTTCCTGTGAAGATGAGTTTGAAGAAGATGCCATGCTAGAAGACGGTAGGCTCCTTTCTGTTTTACTTTATTTTTTCTGTTATTGCTGTCATCCCTCATTCTATCTTAACGAATCTCAGAACTTGGAAGTATTCCACAAGAGGAATGGGAGAGTGTGGCAATGAGACGCCATCCTGAAATACTGGAGCTGCGAGAACGACTTCGGCCGTTGAGTGGTGCTCAATCTTTCTCGCTAATGAGAAAAGTTGGAAAAACGGAAGCCCGCACAGCCCTTTCTCAACGCATCATACTTCTCATGATAATGGAGCACCTTCAAAAAGAAGGCTGCCTCCGAACATTGCGTGCCATTGAAGAGAGCAGTGGTTACACATGTATGTCCTTCCTCATCTTGTTCTTCTTGTTCTTTTCCTCTGTCTAAAACTTCATTTTGCTTCTGTCGAATTTTAACAGATACAGAAGAAATAGATGCTCGAGGAAGCAAAGACAGTCGCCTCATGAGTTTATTGCAACTGGCTCACACGAGATTGAGGCTACAGGGAATAGATTTGTGGGACCCATTTTTCTCGCTTCGCTCCTTCGATCCAGAGTTTGACTACGAAGTGGAGCAGATAGAGCATCTGCCTGGACGGGAGAAGAACGAGGAGGGAACCGATGTTCTGGTGTGGGAAGAAAGACCTGACTGTGAGGATAACATCGTCAAAGTGAAGAGTGATGATGGCATCACCCTATGTGCTGGCACCCTCAACAAGCTCATTGCTCATCTCGTGCCTGAACCTGAGAAGCCAACAGGTATAATAATTTTTCTAGTATTTTGTCTGAGTGTTTCTGACCATGTGACTTTCTTCTAGACTTTAAGTTTATGCAATGCTTCATCAACACATTGCATGGCTTTACTACACCGGAAATCGTTGTTAAGGTACTTGCATTCTCTCCTTCTCTCTTTCTTCATTGTTGGTCTTCCTCTTTGTTCTTGTCTCTTCATATGCTAAGCATCGTGTGCAATGCAGAAATTAGTTCAACGATACAACGTACCAATCCCAAAGGGAATGAACTACAGAGAATACAAAGGAAACCTGCATTCTCCCATCGCCAAACGCGTTTGCAATGTCTTCAAGTTTTGGCTTGAGGCATGCAGCAATGACTTTCGGCGGGACGACAAGCTTCTTTCCCGTTTGAACAGTTTTATTCACGGACCGTTAACTCAGGACGGTTTCATAGACTTGGCCAAAGTCCTACAAAACACAATCGCAACCCATGTCCTGAAAAAGGTCTCTCCTTTTTGATGATGTAAACAAACTGTGTTACTGATTGCAAAAAAACCTTCAGGAAGCACAAACGGAAGTAACTAGCTTTGCAGAAGAACCACCAGAACCAAAAGTACCGATGAAGATCTTTTCTATGGAGGTAAAGCTTCAGGACATTGACGAAGAAGAAGGTTCCTTTCTTCTGTTTCTCTCTCTCTCTCTCTCTCTCTCTCTCTTTCAATCATAACAATAGTTTTTTTCCTCTCTTTAGTGGCACGACAGATGACATTAGTGGACATGGAGCTGTTCAAAAGGATAGCTGCACATGAGTTCCTGCATAAGGCATGGCTCTACGAAAAGTATCACCACAAAGCCCCAAACCTCAGAGTCATAATGCAACGCTATAAAGATATGCAGCTATGGGTAGCCACCGAGATTTATACTGCCGCCAAACCTCGAAAGGCAATGGACCGGTTTATCAAGATTGCCAAAGCACGTCTTCTGCTTCTTTTTCAACTCTCTTTGGAGAAGAAATGGACCTTTTGCTTATCCTTATTTTATTTTGTTTCTTCTTGCAGCATTTGCAAGCTTTGCATAACTATCATTCCTTCTTTGCCATACTGAAAGGAGTTACAAGTCCTTCATTGAGCCCTTCTAACGTACAAGTAGATCCCTCCAATGTACAGGCAAAGAGTGTACGATTCTCTCTGTCTTCTCTTTTTCCCTTTTTCATATACTGACATTCTTTTCTTTTCTTTTCTTTTCTTCTTTTTTGAATGTTTTAGGCACTTGCTGAGATGAAAATGTTCGCAAAGGACCTTGCCCAATATGACCAAACCATTGCAAACGCGCTCCCCTCTGAAACCCCGTTGATACCATGCCTTGGTTCGTTCTTTCGTTTCTTTCCTTGTTGTTTTTCCAACTATTCTGACTCGGAATGCATTATGCAACAGACGCGACTTTGAAGAGCATATTGAAGATAGAGAGAGATTACAAGGATTACACCGCCAACAACCTGATAAACTTCCAAAAGTATGAGCGGCTCTATGATGTCATAGCGCAGGTGCAAGCCTTCCAAACAAGGGCCTACAACCTACAGTCCGTGCATCAGGTGCAAAGCATGTTCCAAGAATTCGAGTTCTTGTCCAAGCAGCAGCTCTCCAACCTAGGGGTTGAGAAAGGAGAAGCAGCAACGGAGGAAGGACAGTAGATCAACTGTGGTGGTAATCCTCTTTTTCGGTTTCTTTTGGGAAAGAGTTGGTTGTCATGGATACAATATATTGCATCTAATATGCAGTAATTATACTATAATTGGTGGTTATAGTGCAAATACCGACGCGATTTCGCGCCTTTTTGGTCAGCTTCATTTTAGCATGAACTTATCCGTTAATAAATATTCGCATTTGCTTTCGTCACCCAGTTTATTTAGCAGAGAAAAAAGTGTTTTGGCCCGCGGCGTTAACTTATCCACCTCCTTCTGGCGACAATGGAGCACACAAAAAAGAGAAAGATGAGCGAGGACGAAGAGAAAGAGAAACAAACGGAGACGGATGCCCCACAGGAACAGCAGGCTTCGTGGGCAACTTTGGAACTCCGTGACGGGGAGAAAGCAATGCAGATGGTTAAGCAACAATGGGACAAAGCTTCGAAGGCGTACCACTTGTATCCCTTGTTTCCCTCCCAGGTGGTGGAACAGATCATGCGAAAGGTGGTCGGCAACGTTCTAGATTTGCAGTCTAAACAGCCCATTGGAGGGAACGGTAACAACCTCCTCATCACCGGGGTGCGTGGTGTGGGCAAGACCACCTTGATGAAAGGCCTTTGCTCCACACTGTCCGTGTTGGCCCCAAAGCTCATCTGTCTTTACCACGACTACGAGCTTGACCAGAGCGACGGCAAAAAAGCACTCCTTGCTCTCCTCAAGTCTAAGGTCCCTCACCTTGGGCCTCTTCCTGATAACCTACCCGATGCTCTCTCAGCGTTGGGAGATCAGGGCTACTGCGTTGCATTTTTCCTGGACGAAGTGCAAGTCCTCTTCGTGGCTACCAACCACTCAAACTATGGAACCTACCTCCGCATCACTCAGGACATTCTCTACGTTGGGAAGGGTGCATACAATGCTTTTGGCGTCATCTCTGGCTCCAGTAGCAACTTGCGTTCCTTGGCATACAAGCAAGACACGCTCGCCAAAGAGGGTGACTATCCAAACCTCAACAACAATGTGTATAGAGAATACCGCCTCAGCCCCATTCGCAAACTGGACGAACTGAAAGAGGTCATTAAAATGATAGATAGCCACTGGGTTGGTAATGTACAAGCTTGCTTCGATGCCACCGGTGGTGTTGGGCGTGCTTTGCGATCTTTTATTCAGAACCAGGAGGCCTTTGCATCAACCCATCAACAGTTCCTCGACGAGCTGCAGAACCCAGCCTTCTTCGCCCTCATGGCCAGGTTGGACAATGATAATCTCCTGGTGAGTCTTCCCAGGGCAGAGATTCAAGCTATTGTGCAACCACGGCTGTGTCCCCCGGAGGATTTCTCAGTTGTACTGCACAGATGGTTGGACAACGGTTTCCTTTACTGCACCACGGAAGCACTAACCTATGAGGTCTTGGTTCCAGCATGCCTCGAGGCCTATCATAAGCACATTGCAGAGTCTACTGCCTTCCTACGAGCAGCAATGCTTGGTACCCTTTGGGGCTGGGGGGGAGCATCCAGCGCTGGACAGTTGCTTGAAAGATACATTTGCAGACGCTTGCGTGATGATTTTTCACTGTGGGAACCGGTGGCCAATGAGGAGCCTGTCGGGAAGTTCCTGGAATCACTGAGCTTTACTGCCCCAATGCAAGAAGAGCTAATAGGACGCTTCTTTTCAGTGGCACAGGATACTGGAGTGGATGGTGCGTTTGTATGTGGTGCTGAACCAGATGGCTACCATTTGCATGTGCTCCAAGTCAAATGTGGCAGGCTGGAATTGGTGATTAAATGTGGGAAAGCCAGTCAGGAGAATGCAACAAAACTGAATGATCAGCTCATGAGTGGAATTATAGCCAAGGCAAAGCGAGGAATCAAGGATCTCATCACAAAGCTTAGTACATGCAACATTGGGTGTCCTCAGACTGTGACCTTCACCCTCTTCACCACCAAGAAGGTTGCCCCAGAAAGTGCTAAGAGGTTGCAACAAGGCTTTGAAGTGGAAATCCAGGGTGAAACACTTCTTGTAAAATGCTATTTATCTTCACAGAAGGCCACCTTCAGCCTGTTTGACAAAGAGCTCCATTATCTTGCCCTTGGGAATGACCAAGATGACTTGCAAGACCTTATTCTGTCTTAAGCAAAAGTGTGTCTTTGCACCTTATTGTTATACTCATAAATTAGTTTACTATATCTTGTTAAAACACGTTCTAAACTAAAAAGGGTGTTTCTTTTTAGAAATTATTTTTGAAATAATTGAAAATGATTTTAAATTAATCTTTGAAAAATAATTGTGATAAGGCTGGTAAGAGAACAACTTAACAAACACCAACTTGATGGATGTAGGGAAAAGACCTTTAATAGAATGATAAGAAGAAATATATTATTTGTTCAAAAGTTGACAAAGACATTCTAGTAACTCATTAGGATGATAAAAACGTTTATATTGTTGACTTGAATATGGCAGCACAAATTGTATTTTTCAATGGTTGCTTGTTTCCTTTATCATTGTATAGAATTTTTATTTGAACAGTAATTTTTCTTATTTTGGTTTTGTTTCTGACTTTGCTTTGTAGGCTATCCTTTTTTTTCTGTTTCTTTAGTATCTTTATCTTCTTTGTTTTTATGTGCTTCCTTGTCCTTGTTCTTTTTGTTGAAAAGAACAAATAACATGAATAGACAGGGCCAAAACATATCATTCAAAAGGGAATAAGGAAACAAAGGGTGTCAAGAGGGAAAGGTGTGATGTGAATAAAACAAAAACTAACTAACTAAAAGAAAGAGAGAAGGACGCAATGAAATAAAAGGAAGAAGCCTAGTGTAGCAATAGGCAATTAGTCCATGTTGCAGATGTTGATAAAAAGGAAGGAAAGGAAAAGGGGCAACAGAGCTAATATATTGAGAGTAATTCTCAACACATATGTGCACAGATCAAGGGGAAGAAAGGAAGTATACATGTATGTGCAAATCAAAGGAAAGCAAGGAAGTGTGTATAAACAAAAAGAAGTGCACACATGTGTGCAAATCAAGGGAAAGCAAAGATGTATACACATATGACTAACATGCTGTTAGAAAACCAATGATTCACTTTATTATGACTTCTTGTCACCACTTTCCTTGGATACCCCAAGTTTTCTCACCCCTTTTTATTTTCCCTTTTTCCTGGCAACACATTCAAAGCACACACTTTGGTCCATACCTCTTTTCCTGTGAATAAACTCAGAGTCACTTACATGTCATCCCTTTCTTGATCCACATGGTTTATCTCCTATCAACAATGCAATGGTCCAGTAAGGCAGTGGTCCTTGTTGACACTATTTTTCTGCTCAAAGAAGCAGAGAAGAGCAGGGACTATTTTGCTGCCCGTTTTTCCCTTGCCATTTCTTTCTAGCCATGTATACAAATCAAGGGAAAGCAAGGAAGTGCACATGTGTGCACAAATCAAAGAAAAGCAAGGAAAGAAGTACATACATGTACAAATCAAGGGAAAGCAAGGAAAGGAATTGCAAACATACACAAATAGAAGAAAAGCAACTCTTTCTTTGTTTCTTTCTTCATTCCTTTCTTCTTTTTTGTCAACTATCTTATGCCAGTTATCAAGGATCTTTTATGTCAATACTAAGCCATTTTGAAGATCTTTTTTCTACCTTCCTTGGTTCTTTTCCAAGCCTAGAAGTGAGAAACTAAGAAGCCACGCCATTTTCATTAATCATATTATATTGAGGTTAGACTAAAGACTCTTTATGCATAATCAAACACCCTGAGATCTCTACACTGTAGTACCCTTCTGTGTAGAGCAGTTGAGGAAATACTTCTATTCAAGTTCACTCTGGTTTTGAAAATCATTTTATCTTTGCTTATCATCCTAGGTTAATAGGAATCTGTTATTCTCTTCCTTTTTCTCTATTTTCCCTACTCGTTAAGTAACATAAATACAGAAATTCTGTTGGTTTGTTGACTGATGTTATCCTTTTGATCACACCAAGATTGTGCTGTGTGACATATACACATGTCTGCATTTGGGTTTTATATTTTTTTTAACACAATTTCATTAAGTAAAAACCTTGAACATGTTCTAAACTAAAAAGGGCGCCCCTTTTTGGAAATTATTTTGAAAAATAATTATAAATTAATTTTGAAAAATATTAAATAAATAGTGTGATAAGGCCGGTAGGGGAACAACCTAATGGACATCAACTCGATGGATGTAGAGAAAAGACCTTTAATAAAATGATAAGAAGAAATATATATACAAGGAGAGATAGGGATAGGTATTATGGGAGAGTGGTATAACACTTCTCCCTCCCAGGCCAAAGTCACTCTGTGATTGACTGTCAGGCCGATAATCATGATACCGCTCTCCAATATGCCTGTACCAGGTCTGGGGCATTGATAACGTTGCGTTCAGGCTCCCAAGAGTTGTGGCGGATGGAAAAACCTTTCCACTTCAACCTGTATTCAAGTCCTCAATTGGTATAGCAGTGATCAAGGATTCTCTCAACCTCATATTCATCATCAGCAAGCTGTCTGTCTTCGTTGTCATGCGGAATAAATTGTTTGATGTGGTTGAGATTTACCACTTTATCTGTTTCAGGACCAGCAGTATTCCACACCTTGATTGTCTGCAGAGAACAGATTTTGATAATCTTGTAGGGTCCTCCCTTCCAACTATGTCGAAGTTTCTTAGACTTGCTGATGGATGTAGCTTTGGAGTGAATGAGAACCAGGTCGCCAACCTTAAACTCTTCCTCCAACGTGCCATGCCTTTTCTCTGTCTTCTCTTTTTGGGCATTGTCTACTCCACGGGCTTCTTCTGCAAGTGCATGCTGTGTCTCCTGCAGTTGCCTCACCCACGAATCATCAAACAGATGAGTAGTGTCCACCAAACCGGTACCATTGGACTTCCTCCCAAACATAAGCTCATAAGGGGTAAATCATCATCCTGGCAGCGGCACGTGGCAATAAGAATAAAGTAGCATCAGAAGGTACACACTCCAGGCTTGTTGCCTGCCATCCACAAACTTTCAGAGCTGCTCCTTAAGGGTGTGGTTGTATCGTTTAACCATGCCATTTCCTTGGGGATGCTCTGCCATGGCGTATTTATCCTTGATGCCAAGAAGAGTCGACAGCTCATTGTTGAGTTTGTTGATGAACTCTTTTCCTTGATCAGACAGAAGCTTCTTAGGGAGGTCCGTGCTCGTGAAGATCTCAAGTAAGGCCTTCGCCACTTCCTTTGCTTGTTTTGTCTTCAATGGACAAATGTCCAGCCAATGCATGAAGGCGTCAATGGTGACCAAGGCGTATCGGTACCCTTCAGCTGTCAAGGGCAACTCATCAATCAGGTCCATGCAGACCAACTCGCCTGGCTCATTAGCAATGATATGACCCAACGGTCTGTCAGCTTTCTTCCGTGGAGCCTTCGCCTCCTGGCATTCCACACAGCCCTTGACCCAATGTTCCACATCTTTGTGAATTCCAGGCCACCAGTACTGTGTGATGAGGCAGGAGTACATCTTCATAAGGCCAAAATGCCCACCTGCCTTCAATGGCTTTGACGATCCATGAAAATTCATCATTGATATGCAGGTAAAACCTGCGGGGAGCCATTTTCTTGTGACTGTATCCCATGGTTGTCTTCATCGTCTGACTGGCTGCCTTCCCCTCTGTCTGTGAAAGTAACCTGCTTGTGGTTCTTCAGACAAGTAACAGTGTTGACTGCACTGAGAGCAAACGGTTCACGGCTGAGACTATCGGCATTGGAATGTTCCTTCCCTGGTCGGTAGGTAACTTGGATGTGGCTGAATTCCTGCAGCTTGGCAATCCACCTCACCAACTTGCCTGAAGGGTTCTTCTGGGAGAACAGCCATTACAGAGCTGAATGGTCAGTAACGACACATTCTAACTACTAAAGAACATAATGTCTCCAATGCTGTAGGAAGAAGACAACGGCGTAAGCCTCCTTCTCCATGGCACTCCAATTGAGCTGCAGACCAGAAAGCTTCTTGCTACTGTAGGCTACAACATGGTATAGCCCATCCTCTCCTTTCTGCTCCAGAGTTCCCCCAATGGCGTAATCACTGGCATCACAGCAGATCTGAAAGTCCTTTTCAGCATCAGGATAGGCAAGGACAGGAGAACTGATCAGAGCCTCCTTTATCCCTTGGAAAGCCTTTTCCTGCTTGTTGCTCCACATGAACTTCGTTTTGGGGCTCATGAGGTTGGTGAGGGGCTTCACCATCTCAGCGAGATGATGAATAAACTTGTGATAGTAGTTTGCAAGTCCAAGGAAGCTTTGTAGTTGCTTCCTGATGGTAGGGTGTGGGCAATCTTGCACCGCTTTGACCTTGCTCTGTACTGGGCTAATTCCATCGCTAGACACCATGTGTCCAAGGTACTCCATTGTCTTCTTCACGAAGGCGCATTTGTTGACCTTCACATAGAGTTGATACTCACAGAGACGCTCAAAGACCTTGCATAAGTGAACAAGGTGGTCCTCAAATGTCTTAGAAAAAATGATGAGGTCATCAATATGACACCAAGAAAACTTCCACTTGAATTCGCTGAAGATCTTGTCCATTCCTCATTGGAACGTAGCCAGAGCATTAGTAGGTCTGAAGGGCATAACCACAGGCTCAAACTGACCAGATTTCGTAACGAAGGCACACATATTTGCAGTATGCTCCTCCATAAGGAAGTGCCAATAACCATATGCTAAGTCAAATTTGGATCAGAACTTGGAGCCGTGGAGGCAATTCAGTCCGTCCTCAATGTTAGGCATTGGGTAGGAATCCTTCATCATACATTTGTTTAGCTCTCTGTAGTCGATACAGAATTGTGGCATTCCGTCTTTCTTGATGATGATGATCACAGGGTGTGCCCATTCGCTGACAGATTTGCGAATGACGCCCATAAGTAGCATGTCATCTGTGGCAGCGTCAATGGTCTCCTGAACCTTGGCGCTGACCTTGTGAGGCTTCACACGGATGGGGGTATAATCCGTTAGGACTATCTTGTGGGGTGGAAGTTTGACACTTCCCGGCTCAGGAAGCTTGTAGCAGAAGACGTCCTTGTATTCAAGGGCCAGCTCTAGAAGCCGTGCTTTCTGCTCAATATCCAGGTCCGCGTTGTTCACGAGCTCTCTCAAGCCCGTCATTACCTCTTCCTCAGTAGGAAGCTCCACCAGGTAGA
The DNA here is from genome assembly GCA_031835245.1 of Balamuthia mandrillaris. Lineage (NCBI taxonomy): Eukaryota > Discosea > Longamoebia > Balamuthiidae > Balamuthia > Balamuthia mandrillaris. The sequence goes on along the minus strand of JAVKOQ010000416.1, from coordinate 3,163 downwards.
TAACGTCCATGACATCTTGGGTCTCCTTTGTGACTGAGGTGCACACTCAGTCATCATCAGAGTCACCAGACGAACCGTCCACAGGTTTGCTCTCAGCGAGAAGTAACCAGTGTCATCGTGCTTCCAAAATATCCCAGCCAATAAGAAGATCATGTAGCATCAGATCATCCTCTGCCAAGACAGCAACAGTTGCCTTGACGTTCTTGTGAGTAGGCGTCCGAAAACAAAGAGTGACATAACCCTTCAGCTTCACTTCATGGCCAGTAGCACTTCTCCACATATCCTCGTTATGTAGGCTACTAATTTTCACTCCTTTGAATAGAAGTATTTGTCAGATGAAGCTATCGGTGGCACAGGAGTCCAGCGTGGCCTTGATAGTCCTTCCTCTGGAGATCTTCATAGACATCCTCAGTAGACAACGCGCATTCTTGATGACAATATTCGTCGATCCTGTCCTTCCACCAGCACTGTCCTTCTGGGCCGGCGCCTGGCTTTGGCTTCCAGACTTGCCTTTTGTGTCCTGCAAAGCACCGCCAAAAGTATCCTTCTTCTTACTTTGGTCAACATGTTTCTTTTCCGAGCACTCTCTTGTCCAGTGCTCTCTTGACTTGCAGTTGTAGCAAAAGGGTCGTTTCTTCTTCCCATCATTGCCTGAACTGCTGTCATTGTTGTTCTTTTCTTGTCAAGAGCTCCTTGACCGATGGTCCAAGCTCTTCTTCATATGCCGTCATCCTTCCCAGTCTCTCGCGAGGTTCAGGGCATCAGTCATATTAGCAATGTCCTTCTGCTGAAGGAATTTCTCCTTCAGGTCCAGAACAGCTCCTGCAACGAACTTCTCCAAGACCTAAGTCTTGCTGAAATCCATGAGGAAAGCCTCTTGCAGCGCTGTTTGCACTCGCAAGTTCCAAGCATCCACAGACTCATCAACATTCATCCAAAGATTTCCAAGCGTCATGATCTTAGCAGTTGCTCAGTCATGATGCCAAAAGCAGTTGAGAAGCTGTGTTTTTGCTTCTGTGGGGGTTAGTAGGATGCCACCTTTTGTTCATTCTTGCTCAAGGAAGTGACAAATGACATCAGTGTTATCATGAAGTTGTCCTTCAAAGTGAAGGATATAATCCTGATGACTCCAGCCAGTGGCGGTCACATAGCGGTTGAACGAGGTCAAAAAGATGTTTGGGTCCTCATTTGGCTTGCCATGGAAGGTCGGCAGCGTTTCTGTGGTAAGCAGACTCTGCATCAGCTGAACATCGCCCAAGCTGTCACCAAGGTTTTTGGCCATGCATCATCGAAAATCTTGACAGCAGGCCATGAGATTAAGAATTTTTCTCTTCTCCTTCTCCTTTTCTTCCTCCTCTTTGCTCAAAGATGAAGAGCTGGACCCAGAGCCGAAACTGTCATCCTTCTGTCCTTTGTCCGCAAGTTGGGCCTTGAGAAGATTTTGCAGTTGAGAGATCGAGTCGTTGAGAGCCACAAGAGCTACATCATTGCTTTTTCTCACTAGTTTAACGTCATTAGAGAGCACATCTGCAAAGGTTTCCAACTTTTGATCAAGATGGTTGATGCGGTCAGACAAAGAAGAAGCGCTGCTAGCCTGCTTGACCCAGAGCTTGTCATGGTCCGCTTGGCTTGCATGAAGTTCAGAGAGGGCCTGGTCTATGGCATCTAGCCTGTCCGTTGGAAGAGTTGTAGTAGTAGGGGAGGGAGTGTTGGAAGCTGGAGGGATAGCACCACCGGAAAGTGAACCGCTCAGGGTACCAGAAGAAGGTGTTGTACTTGTCTGCGGCAAAGTTCCTGACATTGTGTCACCAAACACTGCTACAAAAGTGCTCCAAGTTTCCTCCGAAAAACCCTGAGTATCCAAAATAGGTTAATTACCTGAAAACCGAACTTATGAAGAAAAAAGTAAGCTGATGTCACCAAGTGTGATAAGGCTGGTAGGAGAACAACCTAACGGACACCAACTCAATGGATGTAGGGAAAAGACCTTTGAAAAAATGATAAGAAGAAATATATATACAAGGAGAGATAGGAATAGGTATTATGGGAGAGTGGTATAACAATAGTTTAGGATTGACAAAAAAACAATTAAGTGAATCAAAAAATACTTTAAAAAGCAAAATTTATTGTGTGAAAATGATGAACAATTGAATCATCTTACTTACATTAATCATCACTATTATCACTTTTTTCTTTATTCTTCTTTTTCATTTTTCTCTTTTGTTGTGACACTAAATAAGCATGCTTGGATATAGCTGACTTGACAGTAGAGGATTGGGAAGAAGAAGGAAGAGAAGATGATTTAAATTGTTGTTGAAAGGCCAATCCACGTTGAATAATGTGGTTCTCTAACAGATTTACTGTTAGAGCACTAAGATGTTGAATAATGCTTTCTTTTTCATTGTCCAAAAAATGGGTAGAAAAAGCAAGATATTGACGCTTTTGTGCTAAACAAGCAAAGGCCATACACCCAGTAGAGGGATGCAAATTGATGACGCTGTCTTCTTCTTTTGTGTAGAGACAAAGAAGCAACTCATAAATGAGGGCAGGTTTGGTGGGAACAGTAACTGCCGTTTTAGGACCAAGGGTTTCCTCAAATTTGCTCTTTGAAGGTACAGGAAGTGAGGCACAATGTGGGTCCCATTTGTGTAGAAGATGAAGAAGATGTTCTGGTAACTCGTCAGGATGATGATGAAAGGATTTAAGAGATGTTGTTGACTTGAATACAGCAGCACAAACTGTGTTATTAACTGGTTGTTTTTTTCCTCTATTACTACTTATCACCTTTGGATGAATAGTGAATATACAAATATGATCTAAATCAAGGTTCACTGAAGAAGGATCAAAGGTAGCCAGGTGTAAGTTGAGATTCAATAACCCATCTCCCATTATAATGACAGTGGATAGGTCAGCTTTGTTGAGAATAAAGTTAATGAATGAATAGAGATTAAACTTTTGTGGAAAAAGATTTTATACTGACCAATTGCACAAGTATTTTTTAATTAGCGACCAATCACAGTCTACATCATTAAGGTCCATGAATAATAGGTTGTTGGATGGAAGTTGGCTGGAGAGGGAATCAAAGAAAAAGCTCTTGCCCCAGTGAAGAATGACTGGAGTCCAATCTGTGATATGGGATGGAGCTTGATGCTTGGATCGCCCT
>JAVKOQ010000415.1:0-41277 GCA_031835245.1 Balamuthia mandrillaris | reverse complement strand
ACTCTAACGGAAGAGGGAGTGATGTTGAGAATTACTCTCAACATATTAGTTCTGTTGCCCCTTTCCTTTCCTTTTCTTCCTGTCGACATCCTTGACGTGGACCAATCGCCTGCTGCCACATCGCTAGGCTTCTTCCTTTTATTCCGTTGCTTCCTTCTCTCTTTCTTTTAGTTAGTTAGTTTTGTTTAGTTCACACCACACCTTTCTCTCCTGACACTCTTTGTTCCTTTGTTCCCTCTTGAATAATACGTTTTGGCCCCGTCCGTTCGTGTTATTCGCCCTTTCTAACAAAACACAACAAACCGTTTTTTCACAGTGGCCATGTGATAATCAAAACAAAATGAACTTTTTTCTATAAGGTGTGCCTGTTTCACAAACTTATAGGCTGCATCTTTTGACTCATTAAGAAAAAAGGTTTGCAAGCTTGGTGCAGGACACACTTTCAACCATAGTAACTTCCATAAGTACTCATCAGTTGATGCAGCATACCAGCTAAACCATTAAGAACAACAAAGTGAGAAAGCCAATAGAACGAGGATCACTGAATCAAAGAGATATTTCAGAACAGAGGGAGAGAGCAACCGGTGGCATGTACATGATGCACTGGCAAGAGATGTCACGTCCAAAAAGCTAAAGATAGCAATTAAAATCTCACTAGGTAAGAGGTACACGTGAGTCCTGTTCATCGTTGGAGTCGCGTTCATCATTGGAGCTGTTGCTATTAGTGTCTTTGTTCTTGGCAAGTTTTTGCCTTCGTTGTGCTGCATTTTTTTTCTTTTTTTAATATGTTATTTCTTCTGCCACAAGAATAGGTCAGTGATAAGGAAAACAAGGAAGAAGCAAAGGGAGAAAGCTGAAACAGAAGCAGCTGAAAAAAGAACAGAAGAAGAACAGATCACCAGTCCGGCAGGAGCTTTATGCCAACCAAGCGACACTGACAGGCGAAACTGAAGCCTTGCATACGCCAGCTCTTGGGTTCAGGGAAGCGCATTACTGTCGACAGTGTACAAGAAAAAGAAAGTAATGCAATAAAAGCGAATGAAAGAAGACTTTGAGCGAACCTCCAAAGGAAGAAGGGTGAGTTTCTGGAATCAAGTTCAAAGACTCTTCATCCAGTTGCGCTACGCCCCTCCTTGTAAACAGCTCCAGTACCTTCTCTTCCTCCTCCTCCTCTCCTCCCTCGTCTTCTATGTCGCTCTTTCCTTCATCACTGCTGCTCCTTCTGCTTCTTCCTCCTCTTCTACTTCCCGTATGGCAGCCTTAACTTTTCGGTACGACAATGCCAGAACGGGCGCAGCTCCTCCTCAAACTACCTCTGGCTACACAGCCATACTTCGCGAACGGTTGAGGCGCAGAGGCTGGTCCCTGCTGCCGACGTTTGCCCCCTCCAAAACGCCCCATGGAGCTGCTGGTGGACCAGGCGAGGGACTGACCCTCTACACGAAGGATTGGGAGACCCCACGGCTAAACTATGATACATACGGTGCCTCCAAGTCCAGTCCTGCTGTTGCGGAAGATGTCATCTACATTGGCACTGACCGTGGAACCCTACTCGCTGCCTCTCGTGCAAGTGGAGAGGTTACTTTTCTTTGTCTTGTTCTTATGTTTCTACCCTCAAATTCTTCCCTCTGCTCTCTTCTCTCTTCTCTCTTCTCTCTTCTCTCTTCTCCATGCTTCTCTGTCTTTTTCTCATGTGTTTCAACAATTCAGGTGCTATGGGAGTATCAATGCAAACATCATGCCAAAGGTATTCATGGCACTCCCACAGTCAATGGCGATATGGTTTATATTGGAGGGTACGATGGTCACATGTATGGCATCGACAGACATAAAGGAGAGCTTGTGTGGATAAACAAAGTAGGAGGCTACATTGGTGCCTCGCCATTGGTATTTAGGGACACGCTCTTGATAGGAGTGGAGGTCTTCAGAGGCCAATCTGGTGGATGGCTCGTTGGCCTAGATAAGAATACTGGCACAGAGGTCCTTAGATCACAACTTCTTGGTACTCGGTTTCTTCTTCATCGAAAATTACCTTCTTCTAATCCTTTGTTGTAAAAGATGATTATTGTCATTCAAGTCCAGCATTCGACGAAGAGACAGGATTGGCCTTTATGGGTGACAACAGCGGCCTGTTATCCTGCTGGAACGTTACTGCCCACTTAAAGTCTGGCGATACTCACAATCCTCAGGTTTGTCTTTCTCCTGATTCTTTCTTCTTCCTTTTCTCGGCACTACTTTCTTTTGCTTATCTTTCCTTGTTTCTCTTGTAGCCAAACTTTTGGGATAGAACTATCCAAGTGCCAAGAGAATGGGAGTTTAAATCTCTTACCCACTATGGCAGGGGCAAGAATGGAGACATCAAGTCCACTCCAATGGTTTATCGCGACCTCGTCTACTTCACCTCCTGGGACAGGACTATCTATGCTCTCAACAAATTCACTGGCAACATGGTTTGTTCTTTTGGACTTTTTTACTTATTCTTCTCTTTGTTAATGCGAACAAACAAAAACAGGAATGGCACTATAGAACGCAAGGATCAATCATGTCATCGCCATCCATCGATCCAACACGCAACTTGGTGGTGGTCGGCAGCAGCGACCAATCTATCTATTGCTTGGATGCAAGCACAGGGACGCTGCACTGGTCCATCCCTACGGATGGCGGCATCAGGTCCAGCGCTGCCATCCTTCCCCATGAAGGAGTTGCTATCATAGGTTTGCTACGCTCTTCTCTCTCTCTCTCTCTCTCTCTGATTTTGTTTGTTTTTTTTGTTTCCTGAAAAAGTTTAAAACAAATAGGATCAGGAACATCGAGAAATGATTGGTCCGCAAGCAGAGGGGGAAGGGGCATATGGATCGTTGACATCGAGACTGGACAAGTGCTCCAGACCTTAACTCTCAAGTCAGGTCTCACAGGAATGCCGGTCGCTGTTCATTCTAACTTATATGCCTTCGACCACTTGGGTTACCTTTATTCTTTCTCTTCACAAACCGTTTGAAAATTTTAGTTGCTTACACAAAGACCTCGAGAAAGAGGCAGCAACAGGCAGTCGCTTCGTTGTCAGCAGTGAAGGACAACTCGAAGAAGCGCAGATAAAATCCTTGTTGGCAAACTCTTCTTGTAATGCCAATATGCTGCGAATATGAAGCTCATATGAGTGTAAAAAAATATCCAACAACAACAACAACAACTTCACAAGTCATGGACTGTTTTATTGAGCCTTTCTTGTTGCATCTTGTTTGAGTTGTTTCCCTTGTTTTTTTCAGCTTCTTCCTCTTCTTGTGCAAATGTAACCACCTTACAGGTTTTGCAAAAAAGCTAACGCTTGCTTTACCATTGAAGTAGCAGGAATGGGTGAGTTTGAAAGAACAACATTGCCAAGAGGACCGTGAAGGTCAATAAACTGCTGGAAGGGAAGAGCCAGAATTTGCTTTGCTGAATACCTTGCCTATTTGCACAAAATATGAGTAAGATGCACAGCCGGATAATAGGAACAGAGCAAGAGCAGAGGGTCATTGAATACCTTCACAGGGTCTAGGATCATAGCATTGCCTATAGGGTTGAATGTGATGGTATTGGCAGGAGGGGCAGGTGAAGGTGCAGCGCAGGAATGGTAGAACAGGGTATCGCCAGCAATCAGCGTCCTACTGGCGGGATGGTAAAACACCAACTCGTTCCTATGGACAGTGTTGTTGGGAGGAGGTTGGCTGAGACCTTGGAAAGAAATAGCATGGAGGCTTGGAAGCAGCTCTGTCAACGGGTTGCTCATGTTGATGAGCGTGTAGTTGGTGAGCAATGGATCCATTTGTTGGATGCGCCCTGGAGGAATCATGATGGTGGCAGAGGGGAAGGCGTGCTCGTAGTCCGTCAAGTAGAGGTAGTGCCAGTCCCCAGGGGAGATAACCCAACGAAGCGGCAAGCCTTCGATCTTGAGGACCCGCTCGATGCTACGCAAAATATCGGGACAGAGCTCGATGCCGTTGATGGCTGCCATCCCAGCAGGCCGGTCGCTTGTTTCTTCTATGCGGACCAATATCATCCTGTTGTTGGTTTCTACTTTGTTGAGGAAGCGAAAATGGGAGAGGATGGTCCACACGCCTGGAGATATCTGGTTCTCACGCGAGAAGACAGGCTCGGCACATTGGTCGGACATGGAACAACAGCAGGTGTTATTTCTATTGGCAGCAGCACAGGCGTCCATCTTGCACCACGTCACCGGTGTGGCACGTTCATACTGGAACAGCTTGGCCACAGCAAGCTGAATTGCGCTGGCCAGTAGAAAGCTCAAAAGCACGAGTTTTAGTAGTTGGTGGGTCATAGCGTTCGTCCTCGTTACTGGTACGATACCAACTTTTTGCTGCTATTTTTATCTTTTCCTCAAAAGTCTTCCTTTTCTTCATCCTTTTCCGTCTGCTATTGCCCGAACAAAATATTATTTCCCCGCCCAGCGATCTCGGGCAGAATGGATTGGCGTTTTCTGTAAGCTCCACCACCTTATTTTCGTTTGCAACACTTCCTCGGGTACAAATGTAAAAGCTTTTCTGTAAGGAGTCGGGTACAAATGTAAAAAAAGTAAGAAAGGAAAGGAAAAAAAAACGAGAGACAAGCAACCAAAGTTTATTAGCAGCATGATCCACATTCCATTACTCCCCCCACCCACCGCTTTGCCCTCACAGATGTGGGAGAATGAAGGGTTGTTTTGGCGGAAAACATGCTCGTTGGCCCAACAATGTCTGATTCAGTACTGTACAATTTTAGAAGCGCCTTTCGTTTAGACAAGCCAAGCAAATCATTTTTGTGACTGTTTCAACAGGTGTAAAATATCCTTGAAGGTTGGCCTAAAGTATGTGCGACATTCAAGTAAGCAACACTTGAAGAAATAAATAGATTTCTCTCTCATAGTAAACGTACCGGTCTTCTGGATTGTGTTGGAAGCACTGCTGCATGACGTCTTGGATGACTTCAGGAGCGTGAGATGGAATAGAAGGAGTTTCGCCGGATGCAATTGCAACAGCGGCCTCTATGCTCGTTTTGTCGGGGTAAGGATCCTTGCCCTTGTTTGCCATTTCCCACAGAGTTACTCCATAACCTTTTGGAGGAAGGAAAACGATGAGCGTTATGAAACGAAAGAACAGGTTCAAACATTCACAAAAGCTGTGATCATATGTACTCCAAACATCCGATTTTCTGGAAAACACCTGGGAGGTTAAGCATTCAGGGGCCATCCTGTTTGTGCACCAAAAACTGTTGGCATCACATAAAGGTAAAGAATGTACGAATTACAAACCACTTCAACGGGAGAGGGTTGTTTGTCTCTAAGTTATCAATTCCCAATTCTCTTTGTTCTTGTGATAAGCCAAAGTCTTTTGCCAAAACGAAAAATGGATAAGTACGCAGCCACAAAGCGAGAGAGAAAAGGACAAAAATGAACACATGGCGAACCTGCAACTTTGAGAGACAGATCTCTAGTTAACAAAACGTTACGAGCGGCCAAGTCACGATGAGTAATGCCTTCAGAGTGCAGATGGTTCATGGCGGCTGCGATTTCCTTGGCCATCCGAATAAAGGTCTTACTGTTCTTTAGTTCAGCTTTTCCTGGTTTGCTTCTTAAAAAGCGACGCAAGTTGCCTTGCGGCAGAAACTCGGTGATGAGACAGTAAGGTCGCCCTGGTTCAATGCACACTCCCATCAGCGCAACAACGTTAGCATGAGGTCTTAAGCGCCTATTTATTTTTACGTTAGACAATACGCAGGAAAAAACGAACGACAGAAACAAGATGATAGCAATACTGACTTCATAAGGTCCGCCTCTGCTTTAAAAGCTTCTATGTCCTCTGCTCGTTTAATATTCAGCTGTACATAGGAACAGATTGAGACAATGCAAGCAGAAACAGAGAACAGAAGAGAAGAGTGAAAATGAGAGGGAGGGGGAGTGACCTGTTTGATTGCTACTTCAGAATCTCGCCACGAGCCTTTCCAAACAACACTGAAAGCCCTATCATTGAGTTAGTTTTGTTACTTTGGGAAGAAAAAAACTAAACCACTAAACGCCTGTACTTACCCTTTGCCTACTTCCTCTTCAAACTCAAGCTCCTCAAATGGTATTTCCCATGCAACGCTGGCTTTGGGGTAGTCACCTGTGTTTGTGGCTGCAGAGAGATGTTTGTCACCGTGCTGTACGTCCTCTTTGAAAGCGTAGACATCTTCCATTTCGACATCGGTGTCGGTGGCGAACCTCTTCCGTTGCGCTTGTCGTCGCTTTCTTAGCAGCAACAGGAGTCCAAGCAGCATCACAATGAACAATGTCCCAACTCCACCAATGATAGAGGGAAGCAATATAGCTAGTCTCGCGCTGTCTTCTTCATCACCCTCTTCGTCTTTGTTATCTTGGTCACTGTGACTACTCGTGCTGCTGTTGCTGTCATCACGCGAGGTTGAAGTTTGACTGCTGCCAGAATCATCTGGCGTAACGTAGTACACAGCGCCAGAGATTGGGTCGTAGATGGCGATGAAGCTAGTAGATGGAAAACTATTGGTGGTGTCGCTTTCAACGTGGAACGAAATAGAGATGTTGCCCAACGTTTCCTCCGTGACAAGACTAAAGTTGAATTGAGTGATTTCTATGGTGCTAACATCTCCGATGGTACATGTTACTTCCTTGGTGGCTGATTGTTCTGCGTGTTCCTCGCATGGAAGCGAAGAGGAGAAATCGGAGGTGGCCAAAGAAGCACCACCGTCCATTCGTAAGAAGCGAAGCCTACAAATAACGCCACGTGCCCAAGAAGGACCAGCACTTTTCATCTCAACCTCGAACTTAAGGTCTGTTCCTCCTTCGCTCCCCTGTTCATCGTAGCATAAATTGAATGGAAAACAGAAAGAATCACATTAGCACAGTGGTAGAGTGTTGTTTTGAACAAAAACGTACATTGCTGCTCTCGGCACGTAGAGCGGCAGGTCCGCCCCTTTTGGTGTCGTTGTTGTTAACTGATGGTGGATTCAACCACTCTACTTCGATATCCATGTTGCTGGCGTAGGTTTCGACTGACAAGCTTCCTTCGAATAGAGGAACGGCTTGACCATTCTCATCTGTGCAAAGCATCGAATAAGGTAACCGTGTCAAGGTGGAGGCAGCATCCACTCGAATCAACATGTTCCGGGCGTTATCTCCAGGAGGAACATCCATAGGACAGCTTACTTGCTGGACACCATCCATTAGAACTGGCTCGTTGCAGCCTTGGCTGGAGGGCACGCTTACATCGCGTGGAAACTCCCAGACGCAACTTGTGCCCAAACTGGAAGACCGGCCGCTGTTTGAGATCCCAAAGACCAGCGCTGAATAAGAGGCCTCTCCTGCTCGTACCGAAGTCACACTCTCCTCTATAAAATGGATCGATCATCAAGACGGTTACCAGAGAGGAGAGAATTAAAACACGCAAGAAGAGGAGTGAAGCAAACCAGAAGGAGCTGTAGTGAGGCTGATATCTAAAACCCTTGTGGATACACTTACTGTTTCCTCTGTAAAGTCGACCAAGATGCCTTTGCTGTTGGTGCAGTTAATTGTAGATATGCTTACCGTTTGTCTCAAATCAGGCTTCAGCTTCAACGACGCTTCCACCACATCTACAACAATGCAAGGTCAGCAAAACTGCCGAGATTAAAAAACAATAACAGACGCACAGACACAAACGCAAACACTACCAAACCAGACGGCCAAGAAGAGAACAAGACAGACAAAGAGAGAGAGAGCGAGAGAGAGAGACAGAGAGAGAGAGAGAGAGAGAGAGAGAGAGAGAGAGAGCGAGACCTGCGCTTGATGCGTTGATAGCAGCTGAGAGGGCACAACGCAAGAACCCATTCACAACGGCACAAGTCTCACTGGAAGAAGCGGCCACCACCAGCACCGACTCCGGAACCACCGAGAAAAAACATACCAAGCCGTCGCTGCTCAGCATCGACGGTCCAGAGTTATAGAGTTCAACGTTGAACGAAAGGATGCCACCAGGCGTGACGCTAGACGGAAACGATGAGAAGGTTGTTGCCAGGCTGAACTGCGGAGCGGCGTTGACGGCCAGCTCTACCGCTGGAGCGAGCGTAGTCTCGTGTAGCGTTACCAGCACCTCATTTCCTTGCAGGGGTTCAAAGTCAGTGGGAAGGGAGTAGCTCTGGCTGCTGGTGACCACAATGGAGGTTCCCTCCGGCAAAGGTTTGCGATAAATGCATGTGGTGCTGTTGCATTTGAAATACTCTGGAGGAATGATCTCTGAACTGCAGGACAGATCTAAGTCGTGATACAACGTGCGTTAAACAAACAAACAAAAAAAGAGAAGTAAAGGGAGGGAATGAAACCTGCTGTGGCATGGGGGGCGAACTCCTGGCTGTCCACGCGCGTCCAGCAGTTATAACCGCAGTCGCTGAAAGTCACCGTGTAAGAGAGGGTGAAGGTTTGGCCTGGCACCGCCGCCGGAGAGACCAGAGCATTGGTAATGGCGCCGCAGTTGCCCTGTCGAACATGGACGCCCAGCAACAAAGCCAAAGCAAGCAGCAGCAGTTGCCCTAGCTTCATGGAGGCCTCTGTTCTTTGTGCTTTTTCTTCTGTGGTTGTCTGTTTTTTTTTGTATGTCCGTATTCCTCGTTGCTTATAACAGCTTCATAATGTTTAATACCAACCGGCGTTTCATTTAACGGCATTCGTTGAAACGACCTTTAGCGTCCAACGAGTGCAAAACGACTTGGTTCTTCCATTTTATTTCTCCCTCCTACCGCTTTTTATTCATTGTTTTGTGTATGCCTCGTTTTGTTTTAAATTTTATATTTAAAATTTTATATTTTTTTGTTTTTTTTTTGTTTTTTTTTTAGCGGATTTTCTTTTTTTTAATTAAAAAAAGAGTTGCGAGGAGTTGGGTTTGAACCGACGCGAAGAAAGATTTCGAACCGTGTCGACGTGTCATCTAACATTACGCCGCTCCCTTCCTGCTCGATAGAAGCACAAAGGCTGCCGCTACTGCTCCTCCCCGACCACAAAAAAACAAAGAGAGAGAGGCGAGCATACCCTCTTCCTCCTCTCTTTGCTTCTGTATACAGCCACTTTTGGACCAATTTTTTTTTTAACTTCAGTCTTTCTCTGTTGTCTCCTCTTTACTTGGCGCGTTTCTCTGGAGGATTACAGATTGCGAAGGGGGAGGAGGGACAGAGCAGACCGCTTGAAATATAAAAAAAAAGGAGCACCAATGTCAGGCCCGATCGACGCGAAAGAGGGGGAGGAGCACCAACACAAAAAGGAGCACTCGCACCGATGGTGCAACAACGGTGAGAAAGGAGGAGCCGTGCGGGACGGGCTAAACGGGAGGGGCTTCCATACCCTACGCGCCGAGGATGTAACCCTGGTCAGCCTCCTCTCCGACAGCACCAACTCCTTTGGGGACGTCTGGAAAGCCACCATACACATGAAGCCCGTTGCCGTGAAGATCCCTCGCATTGGTCCCCACGGCTTGACCCAGCAGGAGCTGAGCAACTGGATCACAGAGATGGAGGTCATGAGGTGAGAGAACCGCATATTGTTTTTTTTTAACTTGTTTCTTTCTCCTCTTCTTTTCCCTTTCATCGTTTCTCTTTCGTCGTTTCGCTTTCTCCTTCTTCCTTTGAGAAGAGGTTGGTGTTGTCGTTCGTGTTTGTTGTGTGCACTTTGTTGCAAACTTTATTGCTTACTTTTTTATTACTATCATAGTCGCAACTATCATCCCAACATATTGCTGTACATGGGCACTTGCGTCAAGAACGACAATCTGATGATAGTGATGGAGCTGTTGGACTCTGACCTGCACAAGCTGTTACATGAGTCAAAGGTTGCCCTTTCTCTGTTTGAGAGGGTGAAGATGTGCAAGGACGTTGCGCTCGGCATGAATTGGTTGCACATGACAGAACCTACCATTATACATAGGTTTTACTCCTCTCCGATCTTTGTTCCCCCTCTCTCCTCTCTTGCTTTTTCTTGGACTCACTTTCAACCTTCCTTCTCGTTTCTCATTTCTCGTTTTCGCTGGTTGACCGAGCAGAGACTTAAAGACATCCAACTTACTGGTGAGTCTTTTCTCGTCATTGAAACCATTCACTTTGTCTAACTTCATGAACGTAAAACCTCTCCCCTGCACATTGCTCCATCAGGTCGAAAAGATAGACAGTCGGTATAAAGTCAAAATTGCAGGTACGTTATTGCAATGATGAAGCTATTTATCATTACTTTTGCTCATTCGTTCTCTTTCTTTCATTCTATGCATGACATCGTAGATTTTGGAGTTGCATTGATAAAAGGCAAAGAAGCCAAGATAAGCGAGCAAGATAGTCCATTCTTGGGTACCATTCTTACCACCGCTCCAGAGGTATGATGCTTTAGCCTTCACATCAGTTTGTTTATGGTTTTCATTCATGTTTTGACTGTTATGCCCTCATTGTTGCATATGCAGATCTTGACGGGAGAGGGAACGTACAACGAGAAGACAGACGTTTATTCTTTTGGTCTAATCCTTTGGTACTTCATGTCTTTTCTTTCGTGTCTGTTTTGAAAAGTTAGCTTATCATAATCATTCAAAAGGGAAATAACAACACGACAAAGACTGTTTCCAGAGTTTTTACAATCAGGTTCTCTCTCAGCTTTCATTGCGGCCGTTTGTAACTCAGCCTATCGCCCTCCTATCCCCAACAACTGTAATTCCCGTTTGCGAGTGCTGATAGAACAGTGTTGGCACTCTGAACCTTCACTTCGCCCCAACTTTACATACATCAACGAGGAGCTGGATCGTATACTCATCGAGTCTGCTATTCGCGATCCTCACGGCAAAGCTTTTTGGACGAAACACTTTCTGAAAAAGGTTTTTATTGTTTGACTGTTTTTTGGGACGTTACATGTATTTTTAACTTCATTATTTCTCTTTTTTTTTACTGGTGGTGATCATTTGCTTTTCAGGAATATGTGTCATGGGAAGATTTTTCTGTCGCTTTTTGTGACTTCCTTCGAGTGAAGCTGCCACAAGACGATCCATACGTGAGCGACTGCCGCACTGATGTTGTACCTTATATTATGCTGGATACTTTTGATGATCCTCCTCAACAACATTCACAACCACAAAACGAGGCTAATTCAACCGTTAAAACGTATTCAACACAGCAAGCAAACGCTCGTACACCTGCAGAATTGCTACAGGATGCGAAACACCGGCCATACCTTTTGCTAAGATGTCTTTACCGGCTGCTAAGTATGTTTTGTGGTTGTGGTTTTGATCGTTGTAATTGTTACTGCGATGGTGGTTAACCTTCTCTTCTCTCTCTCTCTCTCGCTCTTTCTCTCTTGCTTCTCTTTGTATTTCTTTTATATTTGCTATCGCTCCAGCGGATCAAGCAATGATGGAGGGAGAGCCTGGATTACCTCTTGTTTCTGTTGTACGGTTCGGCCAAGTGTTGGATTGGTTCGGCCCCATTCGCTATCGGCGTAGAGGCTCTCCTTCTTGTGATATCTTAGATATGGTACTTTGACCTTCTTGCCTTTGTCACTTATGTAAACATCTTCCTCCAATTCGGACTGATTTTATCTCCTCTTCTTTTCACTCTTCTTTCTGTTTTTTTGTCTTTGTGTGTAGATTGCAGAAGTATTAAGCCAAGAATGGTTCCACGGGGACATCACAGCACCAGCAGCGCAGGATGCGCTGGCAGGAAAGCCACCCGGCACATTCCTCGTCCGCTTCACCACCAATGATAGCTTTCCTGGCTGCTTCACCATCACTCGGCTGTGCAGCAGCGGCTCGCCTTCTCACATCCGAATCATGCACACCGAGAAAGGGTTCAGCGTGAGCGAGGACATGACCTTTGAACGGCTAGGCGGTGTCGTGGATTGCCTTTGGAAGCGGTTGAACCTCGGAGAGCCTCTTTGTAATTCTCCCTATCGCTCTCTCTTTGACACACCCATTCCCTCTCCTTCATCCTCGACATCTGCTGCTTCTGGAAAACAAAATGGAAGAAAAACAAAACAACAGCAAGCAAACGACAAGAATAACGACCGCAACAATGAAGACAACAGCAAAGAAGGTGACACTGAACGGCGAGAAAATGGGAGGAGAGAGAGCAACGAGTTGAGGATGGCTTCTCCTCGCACCTCTGCCAGGAAAGCTGAGACAACGGCAACTGCGGCAGCGGAGGGGCAAGCGTAGGAGAGCAAGAATGTAAGTGAGCCCCTCCCGAAGGGGCGAAATGAACCTTTCGATGCTTCAATCCGCATCGTTGTGAAGAGTGTAAACAATGAATGAATGATGAACCGCCAAACTCGACTAGACAACAATGGACGTGGTTCAAGTCGCACAATGTTTGATGACGTCATGGTTTTTACCGATTTTCTGCCTTTGCACTGCTGATGTCATCACTCCACCTGGATTGGGCAGGTGACCAGAACGTGTGTGGATTTGACGTTTCGAAAAAAAAAGCCAGAGCGGAAACCCAAGTGTGTCCTCCATCTTTGTCGCAGCAAGCCGCCCTTCCTCCCAAGTGTTGTTTCATCAGGTCGTTCGTTTCGTGATGCCTTTGTGTCAGCCTGCTCTGGTGGATCGCGGCGGTACGAAGCTTGCTTGGAGCACAACGCAGCAGCACGGCTGTTTCCTGATTCAACAACGGCGAGTTGGTTCGTTTCTCTCGCCATTGATGTTGGAGCAATGTCTTTCTTTTCGGTTTAACCATTCTAAGTGGCCTCTACACTCTGTTTTGACAGGGAAGCCCTTTTACTTTGGGACTGACCTCTACCGCATCGTGCTTCTAACCTCAGCTACTGCTCACGAAGTTCTTCAAATCGGTTTGATACTCCTACTCCTTCTACTCCTTGCTTCTCTCTCTCTCTCTCTCTCTCTCGCTCTCTGTTGTTTGCTGATCTTTGTGTGTTTGTGTCTTTTTGAAGCTGTTTCACAAACCAAAGCACAGATCTTAAAAGACTGGGCCGCCGTTCAAGCACGGCTGCTTACAGCAGGAGTGATCGACAAAGCCAACGAGTTTCCAGTGGAGAAGGCCACCACCTTCCAGAAGTTCTGGTTGCAACATTGGCAACGCCCTTCTTCGTCAAAAGAAGGCTCGCGCACGAATGACCTCCGACGGGACGACAGCAATCCTCAACTCAGAGAAGAGCTGCGTAGAATGGGAGAGGCGGCCTCACCCTTCCCTGGCGTTCGTCTCCACCCTGATAAACCTCCTGTCGTTTCACCTTCCCACTCCCTTACAGATTTGGTTTGCTCTGCTCCTTTCGTCTCTCGTTCCTCTTCTCTGCTTCTCCCGTTGTTTCCATCCCAGCACTTATTTTGTTCAAACTGTAGCATAACCAAGAAGAAAATGCCTCGCCTGGATGTCCACTTGCAGCCTTTTCTCGGTTACACGCACTCTTTGCACCTACTGGACTGTCTGCCTCTGTAAAGCAAGAAGCATTACAAAGGTATCACCAAAGTATTGAGGAGAATCTTGCTCAGCTAGATTGCCTTTCACCTTTGGAGGAACATCCTGGTTCGTATTCTTTAACGATGTTTTCTGCGTTTGCTCTCACTTTGTGCAGTTTTTATTTTGTGTTTTGGGTGTGTGCATTTTCTTTGTTTATCTTTCTCACTGCGTTCATTCTGTTATCTCCATTGAACAGAAATATCGGTGGTAAAGCAGTTGCTGGTATTATCTCAAGCATGTTTACACACAGCAAATATTGTACTTGTAGACTACGTCAGGGATAGCATCGAACGAGAAAATAAAATGCAAGAAGGCCTAAAGGAAAAGCGAGAAAAGCAGATAGCAAGACTATCCTCTTCTACGCCATCACAAGATGCTGTTACTTCTCCGTTGCCCTTGACAGACGAGGAGTTGAGCAGGCAGCCTCCTGACATCCAAACACTCGTAGCATGTGCCTCCAAGTTGTTAGTTGCTCAAGAAACGAGCTCAAAGGTACCCTATTTTCTCCTCTCCTTTATCTTTCTCTGTCTCTTCTCTCTCTCTCTCTCTCTCTCTCTCTCTCTCTCCTGGCCTCTCGGGAAAAAATTGATGCATCTTTTATAAAAGGTACGGGAACTTATGTTAGATGAGCTGCAAAGATGTACTGCCTCATTTGCAGCTCAGCAACAGCCATTGCAACAGCCTCGAAAACAGTCAATAGCATCACCATCATTACTAGCACCACCAACCGCTGCTTCTGCTTCGGTTCGGCCAGAAAAGAAAACGTCACCGAAAAGCGACTACGAGGAATGGCTCGAATTGCTTCGTGGTCAACAATCTCCGGTTGCAGCAGCAGGCAGAGAACAAAAGGAGAAAGGCAAAGAAAGAGGCAACAACGATTGGTGGCTACAGTAGACCATCACCACAATCACGTTTGCCTTTTTTTTGTTTTGGTTTTGCTGAGGCTGGATAGAGATATTCCTATCCTTGGGTGCTGCTGAAGCGACGATGCCGCCTGTACCTTTTGTATATTTTGTTTTGGTTTGTGTTGCATTCATCGTGTTCAATCGATCTCCCTTGTGCTTTCTCGTCTCCCTTCTCTCTCTCCCTCTCTCTCTCCCTCTCTCTCTCTCCCTCTCTCTCTCTCCCTCCCTCTCCCTCCCTCCTCTCTTCGAGCAAAAGAAGAGGGGAAGGTTTCAATCTGTTTCTTCTTCGTCGGGTTGCAAGTAGGAATGCACAAACGTGCCAACAAAAAGCGTAGCGGAGGAGGCGCCAACGGCATAGGCCACCCTTCCCGTGAGTTCTTTTCTGAGGAGCATGGCCGTGATGATCGGGGTGAGCGGGACCAACGCTCCGAGACCCACGCCCACCGCAGCGTGTCTACCTTCCGGCAAGCCTGCCACAGTGTCAGCGAGAGCGTTTCCGATGCCAGCTCCCATGATCGCGCCATAGCCCTGCCGCGCATGGTCAGTGGTACGAACTGACAGATTGAATGGATATTCGGTGTCGGATAAAAGAACGAAAGGAGAACGAAGATTTGTACCTTGGCGCCGATCCTTCGTGCGATGAGAGAGTCCAAACTGAAACCGGCAAGGATGGAAAGCATGAGGAGGGAAGAGTCCACGACGCCGAACTGGAGGAACCGCCGAAAGTTGGGGTGGGCCGTAAAACTTTAACAAGCGTTAGTCCCACCAAACAAACCACACTTTTCGCGCTCTCACTTAAGGCAGCATTATTATGAACATACCCAGGTCGTTCTTTTTGGTGTTGCGTACCTTCTTCCCCTTGCTTTGCGGACATTGTTTAACGTCTTCTTTGCCTCCGCCTGCTCGCCTGCTCGCTCGCTTGCTGTTGTTTTCTTCCCCTCTTTTCCTCTATTTTGGTGGCCCCTCATTCGTTTTTCGTGTCGTCATGGAGTTAATTGCCTCTTCTACCTCTTCGTGGAAGAACTTGGCGAGCAGGCACTCGGTGATACACAGACAATCTTTTTTGGTGGTGGCGGCGGTGCAACAGTTACTTCGTGGCAAAGAACAACGGCCGACGCTGGGCAACCGGCCAAAAAGAGGGAGAAGCGGGGTACATTATCATTCTACCCCTGCATATGGGCCTTTATGTCGTGGCAAGGTTTTGCTAAATACGCAAGTTTAATGTAGGCGTTCCAGCACGTCCGCTCTGCACATGGGGCATTGGGTGACGCGAAGGCTGCACCGGAAGCAAATGCCACCATGGTGGCACGGCTGAAGTTCTGTGTCTGCCACCTCTGCAAAGCAAATGCTGCAAAGCTCATGCTCTTCATTGGAGTCTTTGCCCTCATCCTCCTCTCTATCCCTTGGGTGAAGGAAAAGAGGAGAGGGAGGTGGAAGAGGGATGCCTTCTCGCTCTACGTATTCTTCAATGCTTTCCACTTGTCCAACTTCTTCCTCTATGCGCGAAAAGAATCTGTAACACAAAGAAAATGAGAACAGAAAAGCATATTAGTGTCACGAAGTAGCTCAAACGAATTGAAAATGTCGCTAGACATGCCGAAAGGTCCTAAACAACAACAAACCTCCATTGGTTCCTGGCAAAACGGAAGGAACATTGTTGGTAGGCACCAAAGCTAACTGCTGGATAAAACTGAAAATGTCGTTTGACGCGCCGAAAGGTGGCTCTCTTCGTCGCCGTTTCTTCTGGCGAAGTTAAGGAGCGGACGTCCGCGGGATTATGCAACACCATATCCCCGTTGAGATAGAATGTGATCGTGCTCCTCTTTCCGTTGTAGAGGCAACTTACTACGTCCCCTTTTTGCCATCTTCTGCGAGGCCATAAGCACTTGAGTTGTTTTGGTTGTTAGCAGAAAAACATCAGGAGGATAACAAGAAAAGGGAAAGAGAAAGTAGAGTTTCAACGAAGAAAAGGAGATGAAACAGAGAGGGAGAGGGAGAGAAAGAGAGAAGAACAAACTTTAGCAGCAAGTGCGTTGTGCCAGGCGTATCCGCGCGCTCCATCGTATGCATAGGAGAAGACATCGTCGCCAACACCTTGTCCTTCCTCTGGATTGAAGACGGTGTCTTTGGTAGCCCATCCTATTTGCATAACTCCGTTCGTTCGTAGCTTTACCTCAAAGTACCACTTATGTGCTACTCTTTTCTTCGCTTTCTTTTGCTTTCGCTGTTTCTGCTTTTTCTCGGTTATCTTTTGTTCTCCATCTTTCCCATCCGTAACTTGGGCCATCGCAATTTCATTCTCAGATTCTTGTTCTATTACCACTTTATCGCTGTCATCTTTCTCTTCCTTCTTTGTTGCACTTGCTCTCTGTCTTCTTCGGTTTGTGCGAGGAATTTGTCCATATGTAACAAAAGCGTTCGCCCGTAAGCTTCCGAAAGAGGAGGTGTCATTTCGAACCTGACAAAACGATGAACGAAGACCAACATCACTATATGCTCAAATTGAAAGTTTTAGAGATAAGGAAGCGCCAAGTACCTCCAAATAATCTGCAGATAGCTTAAGGCAACTGCTTCTGTCTTCACTGCTAAGCATTACACGTGTTGACGTGACATAGGAGTCATTTTGGAGGTTGTTATCGTCGCTACTGTTGTATTCTTTCTCTTCCATTTTCTCGTCTCTCTCGTCTAGTTCCCCAACCATTTTTGCTACAAGCGAATATGAACCAGTTGGTGAGAGTGACAACTTAAATAGAAATGGTAAAGTGATGAAAAGAGAGAAGAGAGTTGGAAAACAACATGCAAAGCGTACAAAGTGGAGGATGGTGAAGGAGCCAATAGGCTTGCAACTTTAACTGCTTGTCCCGAGAGAGAGCCAAGCGTCGTAAGCGATGAGAGAGAGCAACCATTTCATTGTGATTTAAGAGTTTCTCTACCCCACCACCTATTCGAAAAATTACATCAGGAATGCAGAGAGAGAGAGAGAGAGAGAGAGAGAGAGATTAAGAGCAAGAGCAAGAGCAAGAGCAAGAGCAAGAGCAAGAGCAAGAGCAAGAGCAAGAGCAAGAGCAAGAGCAAGAGCAAGAGCAAGAGCAAGAGCAAGAGCAAGAGCAAGAGCAAGAGCAAGAGCAAGAGCAAGAGCAAGAGCAAGAGCAAGAGCAAGAGCAAGAGGGATAACAAGGGATAAAGACGAAGAGAAGCAAAGATAGACCATTCTTGAGGAAGCCTTCCAACGTGATAAGGCCATGTAAGCATACTCTATTGCTGTCGCTGTGGACGGCCTCCAACAGGACTCCCTTGAGCGACTCGGTAAACAGCGAGCCGCTTACTCTTGCTGCACAGTGGCCTTTCGGTTAACTTGAGAAGAAAAAAAAAAGAGAGCAGAAATGCGCACGATCAAACTTGTAGGACAGCGCATGCCAGACGATGAGCGCATTGACCAGCTGACCTTCATCGGCCTCCTCACGCACGAACCGACAGAGGAGCTCGCTGGTGTCCCTCACGCAAGCAGGATCGCACAACGGCAACATGTCCAACAGCACCAGCATTTGAGTGTAATAGTCTCTCCTAATAGTCTGTTGTTGTGGTCCCTGCCGCTGCTCTTCCATAGCCAAGCCTTCCTCTTCCCATCCTTCTGCTTCTCCCTCCTCCTCGCCTCTTCCCAGCTTCCTCACGAAGAAGAGCCATTTCTTCCTCCTCTGCCGCTTCTTCTGCGGTTGGAGGCGACCGAACCGTTTGCTCACCTCCAGCAGGCAGCTCTGCCACAGGCGTTCGTCCTGGTCGGCCCGCTGGATCAGGGTCCTGGCCGCCTCGGCCCACCTCTCCTCGTCGGGCAAGCTGCACCCGTCCACCAGGCCCTGCACCTCACGCAGGAGGGACCCGCTACGCTCCCCACCCGAACCCTCCCAGCAGCAGCAACAGCAGCAGCACACCCCACCCATTGCTTTGATGACCAACGGACTAAAACCGCAAGAGTGGACAAAACCAAGACGCTATTCCTCCCCTTTGTGCCAGTGGAAAAATACCTGGCTCCTCACTACTTTTGTCCAGCTGCGTGGGTTTTTTTTTGGGGCATGCTGATGTCATCAAAATGATTTGGAAATTTTTCTTGGAATTGTCTTTTGATTTTTTTTAAACCACGAAAAACGCCCCCTCGTGGACTTTGGGCGAAGTTTGTGGCTGTTGAGCGGAGAGGCCCCGTGGTCAGGGGCTTGCTGTCGGCTGGAATGTTGACCATGCCAGCCTTTCCATACACGCTGCTCGACCCTTCTACACATAACAACAACAACAACAACAGGATAGAACCACAACAACATCAAGAGAACGATACCGACACGCAGGAAAAATAGATGGCAATGGCGGAAGATGTGTGGGAAAGGTTGGAAAGACTTCTTAGACGCTGTGACGTGTGTAACGGCCTTTTTATAGCAGAGCAAGAGGAAGCAACGCTCGTCAGAAAACATTACGATGTGAAGAGGGCCGTTTGGTGGGAGTTGTTGTGCTGTAGCAAATGGTGTTTGGAGCGGCCCCTTCTTAAATCATTCCAAGTAAAAGATGAGGACAAATGAATAAATAAACAAACAAGGGAGCAATGTTGACTATGGAGAAGATTATTGCATACCACTTGTTTGTTTTTTGGGCTCTCCCAAAGACCTGCATCGTCGTAGTTCTTCATCATTAACTTGTTCTACTGCTTCCAGTTCCTTTTTTCGATTTCTTATTGACCAGCATTGATAAGGAGAGGAGATTCTTCGGTAGGTTGTTGTTGCGCTCGTTGAAGTTGAGACCGCTTTGCCTTACTCCGAACGCGCCAATACCGAAGAAGATGTCTTCGCAGTCGCACCAAAAAGTATAACATGATCACAATAAGGTTGAAGCCCAAGCCAGCCACCGCCACTGTCCATGATCCTAACGCTATCATCGTCATACAGATCAACAGCGTGGGTAAAGGAAGCAACCACACCACAAGTTTCCCTCCGGGCAATTTGAACTCCCGCTCCGCATCTGGTTCTGTATAAGAGAATACAAAGCCGGAATTAAAATCTCTTACATAGAGCTACCAAGAGTAAGAACAAGACAAGAACATGAAGAGGCAGAACAACGAAAACAACAATATATTACCACATAAATACACACATATATACACACAAACGGAATTGCTTACCGGTGTAGCGAAGGCGGATGAGAGCCCCATACTCCAACAAAAGATTAACAATACGCAGCACCAGCAGAATCTGTACCAAAAAGTCGAAAGGAAATGCTGCCAAAGCAGGCACCACCAAACCCACCACTAATATTCCTGCTATCGGCCTGACCGTTCCTTTTGAAGAAAGAATGAGCGCACAAAAGAAGAAATACAAAAGCAAAATAACATTACCTGTATGTCGTTGCCAAGACCAAGAAACGATAGAAGGCAACTTGCGGTGGCCAATGCTATCTTTCCTACCCATAGCCCAAATAATCCTCGCCGAAGTAGCCACCCCGCTCACCGCTCCAAAGTTGCTAACAGCAGAGCCGACCAACATGATGATGCCCAACCAGGAAGACAAGATCTTGGCGACGTGCGTGAAGTAACCGGATTGCCAATCTGCGTAGTGGGGAGCCACCATGAAGCCAAAGAAGACAGGAAAGAAGTAGTTCATCACGTTGATGGGGAGAATGCCAAAGAGCCCAATAATGAAGGAGCGGCGTCCTCCTTTTACCTCTCCTGCAAAGACGCCCAAGTTGTCAAAGCCACCAAACATGTAGGCGAGAGTGCTAATGAAGACGCCAAAATCGAGCTCGTTGTGAGGAGGTAACTCCAGCCATTTGCTCCAGTCAAAGTGTACCTGAATGGGGGCCATTATAACCAGAAGGACGAATGGTAGGTTAATCACTACCATCATTAGCAGTGACAAGCGGTATAACCAATTCAAACCTGTTTGTTATATTCAAGGTAAGCAAAGAGAGAGAGAAGAGCTGAGCTTACACAGGAGAAACAAACCAATAATATTTACAATGATAAGCACAGCCAGAAAAGCTAGTTTGATGGCCCACGCCTCACCTGTTGTGAACGAATAAGGAAAGTAGTCCACAAAAAGCACAACCACAGTGGCATGCGAAACCAACATGTTGCCAATGTTGTTATAGGCATTTACCCACCCACCAAAGTCCCCAAAAGCCCTCTGAACCCTGTTTTCGTTATATTTCATTAGGGAGGAAGAGGGGGGGGAGAGAGAGAGAGAGAGCGTGCGCGAAGAGAATCGCACCAAATGATGTTGCCTCCGTTTTCTTTGATGAGAAGAGACAGCTCGGCAGCCATGAGGGCTTGCGGTAATGACCACAAGAAGGGAAAAACGATCAACGCAATAAGTGCAGCCAAAGGTCCTGTTTCGCGAACCAAAAAAAGCACCCAAAGGGCACACATTTCAACATATGAAAGGAAAAAGGCGTAGGATAGTTCGGAAAGAGTAGCATGACAAGAAACAAAACACCACACAATTATAACAGAACAGAACAAAGACACGAGCACCGCAGAGAAGAGAGAAGACGCGTTCTTCAAAAAAAAAAAAACAGGAGTGATCCTTGCTTACCCATAGCCCCAACGGTACTTTCCACACCAAAAGGTCCGCCGCACGTCAAAAAGTAGCCGATCAGGGCCAACCGAAACGCCGACAAGCTGCGTTTGGCCGGCTTGTTCACCGTGTCTATGGTTGCCTGGCTGGATGAGCCGATCTCCTCCGTGGCCATGCCCGTGGAGGGCACCGGGAGCACCAACGCCTGGTCGCTGACGGCCGCAACGGGCAGGCACTCCACTTCCAAGAGGGGGTCTTCTTCATCGCCGCTGGAGCCGCTGGAATCGCTGCTTTTCTCGGCGTAGCGGCCGTTTTGAGCCAAACCTGTTTGCACGGCCTCAGCGTGAGCACCTCCGCCGTCCATGATTCCTCCTCCTCCTCCTTGTAGTAGGCCTTCTACAAGTCTCTGCCGCCGCCCACCCCCCTTGGAGAAAACACAAAGGAAAGGGAGAAGCTCCTTTCTTTTTCTTTTTCTTCCTTAGGGTGGTATTTTTGTAGACAAATGTTTGTTTTTCCATTGGTTCATCTAGGATAATCGATCCAATAGGGGAACCAACGGCGTTTCGGGATAGAAGAGATCGAAGCACCACCTGCTGCAGCAGAGCAACTCCCAAGAGACACCCCTCTGGGAGTCAAAGTGCTTCCTGACAAGGGTCCTTGCTGCTCCTTGCTCTCCCTCCTCTTCGGCCATCAAAAATGCACAACCGCAAACATCGCACCGCCTTTGCAACCGTTCCAACCTTTCTTTCACCTCGTCGGGTACCCACGCTCCGGTTTCCTCTCCGGCTTGCTGTTGTTGCATGTCCGCACCATCCTCTTCGCCATGGCCCGGAGCGGCGGCGGCAACCGGAATGAAAGGGAGGCGAGGAAGGGGGTTTGGCACACCCGCCAAAAGATTGTTTCTGACCACAGCCTCTCCACCCAACATCCACAAGCTTCGCACACACGCGTTTGCATTCACCAGCGGTTCTTCTTCACAGCCTTCTTCTTCCTCTTCGTCCTCGCTTTCTTCTGTTGTACGATAAGAGGATTCTTCTTGGTGCTCTGACATAGTGCAGTGACGAAGAGGGGCCTGAAAAGAGAAACGAGGGTAAAGCGAAAATGTGGAAGAAGGGAGAGAAGTAATCCAATTCCACCCCAAATAGCACTGCTTCACAGCGGTGAGGCAACCAAACTCTCTTGGCAAGATGGTCAGCCTGTTGTGGGAGAGGTCGAGGCATGTCAGGGAAGAGAGTTGACCAAACTCCTTTGGCAAACGCCTCAATCCGTTACAGGCGAGATTGCAACAAGCGAGAGAGGAGAGCCACCCAAACTCCCTTGGTAAAGCCCTCAGCTTGTTATGGGAGAGGTTGCACTTTTTGAGGGAGAGGAGAAGACCGAACTCCTTCGGCAAGGCAGTCAGTTGGTTGAATGCAAGGGAGAAGGAATTGAGGGATAAAAGACTGCCCGTCTCGTTGGGTAAAGAGGAGATAATGTTGTGGGAAAGGTTGAGGAAGGTAAGGGCGGAGAGTTGGCCAAACCTCGCAGGTACGGTTGTCAGTTGGTTATGGGAAAGATCGCAGGAAGTGAGGGCAGAGAGTTGGTCAAACTCGCTCGGCAGGTCAGTCAATTCATTTCTGCACAGTCGGCAACATTTGAGGGAACGGAGTCGGCCCAGGTCCCTTGGCAAGCCTGTCAATCGGTTTCTGGTGAGGTTGAGGGAAGTCAGCGAGGAGAGTTGACCAAACTCGGACGGCAAGGCCCGCAGGTCGTTGAAGGAGAGGTCGCATTCGGTGAGGGAGGAGAGGCCAATGAATTGGTCTGGTAGCGCCCTGAACCTGTTCTGAGAGAGGTTGCAGGAAGTAAGGGAGGTGAGTCGCCCAAACTCAGGAGGTAATTTGAAGGCCTCCAGGTTACTTGGAAATGCGTGAGTTGACCAAACTTGGACGGCAAGACCCGCAGGGCATTGGGCGGAGAGGTCGAAAGAGGAAAGGGAGGTAAATCGATCCAACTCTTTTGGCAAAGCTTGTAACTGGTTGAGCCCGAGGTCGAGAGATGTCAACGAAGAAAGTTGGCTTATCCATTCTGGTAAGTGTGTAAATTGGTTGGCACACAGGTTGAGGGAGGTCAAGGACGAGAGCTGGGCGAACTCCGTTGGCAAAGAGGTCAATAGGTTATTGCAGAGGTTGCAGGAAGTAAGGGCTTTGAGTTGGCCGATCTCGCATGGTATGGCGGACAACCCATTGTGGGAGAGGTTGAGCGAGGTAAGTGCGGTGAGTTGGCCGAACGCAGAGGGCAAGGACGTCAAATGGTTGGCGTGGAGGTTCAAAGAGGTGAGGGCAGTGAGCCTGCAAAACTCTGCTGGCACTGCGGTCAAACGGTTTACGGAGAAGTCGCAGAGGGTGAGAGAAGAGAGGAGGCCTATCTCCTCTGGCAAATCAGTCAGGTTGCAGGAGGAGAGGTAGCAGACGGTGGAATGAGCAAACGGTTGGAGCAGGGGAGGGATAGGAAGACCCTCCTGGCTCTTTGCCTGCGAAGTACCACGCAACGATTTCTCCTCCATCGAGTAACCCACCGTTGAGGATCTCCTGGGGAAGTTGCTGCACTGCTGCTGTCACTGTTTGGTGAGAAAAGTTAAATTAATCAAATGTAAATAGTATTTCCAGGAATTTTTTGTTTTAAAAAATGACGTCATGTTCGATCGTTAACGCATGAGTCGATCACAAACAAACCCAACAAAAGCAAAAGAAAAAGAGAATGGAAGAAGAGAGAGAGATGAAGAAGCTGCCGGCGAGAGCCACGCGAGGCCTGCGCATGGCCGCGCTCATCGGCGAAGAGGCGGAGAAAGATGAAGAGTTTTGGCAGTCGGACATGTTCAAGGAGGAAGAAGAGGACCAAGTCTTTCAGCCGGAAGTGTCGGGTCTGATCAATCATCCGCCTCTCAATGCGGTTGGCTCGCTCTCTAATATTGATCCTTTTACTCTATGCAGACGAAGAAGATGAAGTCGACTCTGATTTTGACGCTCCAGAGCAAGACGATCAAGAAGATGAAGAAGAAAACGAAGACGCGAAGCCTCTCTCCCAAAAGCGCAAGGTTTTTCATGTTCCTCCATCTCCTTTATCCCTTCTCTGCTTCTCTAATTCTCTACTTTCGTCTCCTTCTCCTTCTCCTTCTCCTTCTCCTTCTCCTTCTCCTTCTCCTTCTCCTTCTCCTTCTCCTTCTCCTTCTCCTTCTCCTTCTCCTTCCCTTCTCCTTCTCCTTCTCCTTCTCCTTCTCCTTCTCCTTCTCCTTCTCCTTCCTCCTTCTCCTTCTCCCTCCTTCTCCTTCTCCTTCTCCTTCTCCTTCTCCTTCTCCTTCTCCTTCTCCTTCTCCCTTCTCCTTCTCCTTCTCCTTCTCCTTCTCCTTCTCCTTCTCCTTCTCCTTCTCCTTCTCCTTCTCCTTCTCCTTCTCCTTCTCCTTCTCCTTCTCCTTCTCCTTCTCCTTCTCCTTCTCCTTCTCCTTCTCCTTCTCCTTCTCCTTCTCCTTCTCCTTCTCCTTCTCCTTCTCCTTCTCCTTCTCCTTCTCCTTCTCCTTCTCCTCTTCTGAATTCTCTTTCCTATCGCCATGTGAATCAAACAGAGAAAGTCATATGTGGATCCCTTGCTGAGGAAAAACCAAAAGAAAGCAAAGAGAGCTGCTTCCATCCAAAAGGCCAAAACAGTTGCAGAGAGCTATGAAGAAGAAGAAGAGGAAGGTGAAGAAGATGGCGAAGAAACAGAGCAGATGCAGTCAGAGGAAGACAGGCAACAGCGCAGAACGCGGAAGAAAGACAAGGAAAAGGAAGAAGAGGGGCCACCGAAACGCAGAAAGTCCTCTCGTCCGTCTACTGTTGCTAGCGGCATTGAAAGGGAGATAAGAGCAAAGAAAGAAACCGAGGAACAGCAACGAAAAGTACGCTTTCTTCTTACGCTTGCTCTTTCTCTTTATTCTCACAAAAACATGCACAATAGAAAAAACGGCAGCCAAAGAACGTTCGGGTGGTGAGGCTAACGCAAGAAGAGCTGCTTGCGGAGGCTCGAGTCACGGAACAGATAAACGCCGAGATACTGGACAATCTGCTTCGGCTCGAGGAGCAGAAGAAACAACCTATTCGTGTGCCACGACAGTACTGTTTCTCATTTCTTGACTTTTCTCTTCTTTTCCTTTTTGCTGTTTGCGTTAACATGCTTGTTCTTTTGTAGGTTGAGTGGGCAGTATATTCGTTTTAACTCAAAGCCAAGTGGTGATACGCTTACGTTTGTTAATCGTGGCGACTTTCCACCTGAACTAAGACCATCCCAACCGCCCTGTTCGTATTTCGTTTCTGTGTTCTTGTTCTTCTTCGTCTCTTCTTCTTTTCTAGTAGTTTACTGATTTGTGAATGTTTATGATGAAGATGTGGAACAGCCAAAGTGCGCGATTACCGGACAACCGGCCAAGTACAAAGATCCAAAAACTGGGTTGTGGTATGCCAACGCTCAAGCCTTTGCTGCCCTACGAGCAAGGTACCTCCTTAGAAAATTTTCTCTTTCACTCTTCTCTTTGTTCTTACCGAACCAATGTCATTTGTGAATAGGTACCCTGTTTTAGAGAGTACAGCAGCTGATTCAAGTTCAAGCACAAGTGGTTCTTTAAACAGTAGTTCTTTATCCTCTTCATCTGCTATAACTGTTGGTTGAGAATGTAAATGGTAAGCTGCCACAAAGCGAAAAAACAGAGAAGAGAGAATGAAAATGAATGAATGTGAGAGAGAGAGAGAGAGAGAGAGAGAGAAACCGATAAACTAATATATTTTCATTAAGCTATAAAAACACACATAAACGAGTCCGATACACAAAGCCAACACAACACACAAAGTATACGGATCCTATCAACAGAATAACATTGAACCAGCGTATCAAAACAACGAACAAGTTATATCTCCCATTCTTCATCCTTCTCTTTTTGGGAGGAGGAAGAAGAACGCGGAGAAGAAGAAGTAACCTCACTGCCTCCAACAACAGGTATGCCTTTAGAGGAAGACGATGCAGCCAACATTGCATTGCGCCGTTTAATGATCACTTGAGCAATGATGTTCATGAGACTATCTTCCACGCCACCGCTGCTTATTTTCAGCTTGCTCTTATCTTCTTCTTTCTGTTTGTTGGTCGTTCAGCAAATGATAGTCAGCAAGCTGTAGTTTTATCCGATCACCACTCTCTCTCTCTCTCTCTCTCTCTCTCTCTCTCTCTCTCTCTCTCTCTCCTCTTCCCCTCTCCTCTTCCTCCTCTCCTCTCCTCTCTCTGTCCTATCTATTTCACCAAAACAACAGGAAAGCGGAGAAACAGAAGAACGTACGACATGACGCAACACAACTGCATTCGGTTGAGAGATGTCTCTTAAGACGTCAGCAAAGGAAGATGAAGATCTCTGCCGAGTGGATGCCTCATCGTTTGCAGGAGGAGGAGGCGGAGGCACTGGCGGTGGAACAGGAGGTGCCGCGATGTTCGTTGTTGTCTGTACTTCTTTGGCTCGATGATGGTGATGCGCGTGATAATGGCTGCGAGGAGAGACCAAAGGAGAAGAAGGCCGAGAAGGCGAACGCGACGATTGATAATTATTGCGAGGAGAAGAGGAAGCAGAGGAAGAAGAGCTGGATCTGGACCTCGTCGTTGTGGTTGCGGAACGTTTGTTGTCACAGATGGAAGGAGGGGAGACCGAAGGAGACAATGGGTTGGTCGAACTGGCGTTTAGCATCGAGTCGGACAAAGAGGTGAATCCAATAGGGAGTGGGGGTGGCTTTGAAGGGGTTGACGACAATGAGGAGGATGAGGATAGCGACAATGGAGTGGCGGATGACGACAAGTAATAAGCCAAAGCAGAGTCAGTGCGAATTGCATTTGCCAGTCGACGAGGCGTGTACAGCGACATCTGCTCTTGAACGAACATGTCTACCTCTGCCTTTTTGGGGCTGTTGTTGACCTTGTTGCTCAACACCATTCTTCTATCCAGTTCGAGCATCTCGCAAAGCACCTTTTCGCGCTCTCTTGTCTTCAGCTTTTGTTTCTTCTTCTGCCATTTGCGTTGGCGACGTTCCGTTCTTTCCCTCCATCGTTTCTCTTTCTCCATGAGCTCTCTGTGGAGAGCGGTGAGCTCTTCTTGTAGGATATGCTTGCTTGCTGACAGTTCTGTTCGTTCCTGTAACGCATCTTCCAGTTTTTTCGACATCTCTGCCAGTTTTTCCTATTACATAACGGTTAGTGTTTCTCTCTATCTCCCTCTCTTGCCCTCTCCCCTCTCTCGTGACCTTCTGATCTTGTAAAGAAACAGAGAGCCTGACACCAACCTCTTTTTGAGAAAGTCTTAACTCGGTGGCCGTATTGCGAGCTTGCCATTCCTGACATCGTTTCTCTGTCTCTTCCATTCGTCTTCGCCATCACAAAAAAGAACACGAAAATATCTCAGAAGCTAACGAGCATGCAAACAAAACATTGGAGTTAGCACGTACTTCTTAATCATGTCCAAGGAAGCAAGCTTCGCCTTGTCTCTCGCCCGCTCATCCGCTTCTTCCTCAAACTTCTGCTTCATCTCCATCACCTCCTTCATCATGCTCGCAAAAGCCGTCTCAAAGGCTCCTTCCAACTCCGCTTTGCCATCCTTTAGCTCTTTGGCTTTCACCTGTGCTTCCAACAACCTCACTTCCAACTCTCTCTTACTCTTCTCCAACTCGCTCACCTGGACGCACTTTTCCTTCAGCAAAGCTTCATGTTGCTCCATGTCTGCCTCGTGACGCCGCTCTCGCTCCGCTGCTTCCAGCTTCTCCGTCTCTTCCATCGCAGAAAGCAGGAGTTTTTGCTTCTCTCTCTCCACTTTTACGGCTTCTTCCCTTTCGGCAGTGAAATGCTGTCTTTGTTTCTCCATCTCTCGCTGCTGCTCTTCCTCCAGCATCTCTTTTAGTTCTTGTAGCTGTTTCTCTCGTTCGTTGTTCATAGTTTCTTTCTGTACCTCCATATGCTGCTGCATTTCCTTTCTCGCCTTCTCTCGTTCCTGTTCTAACTGCGCTATCTCGATTCTATGCAGCTCTCGCAACTGTTCCATCTCCCTCTTGAGCTGCAGTTCCATGGTATGTTTCTCTTCCTCCATTCGCTTCACTCTTCCTTCGGCTGCATCCTTCTCATTTACCAAGTTCGCGATCTCCTCCCTGGCCATCGTCAACATCGACAGGGGCACTTTCACGAGGTTCGTTGGTTCGCTGTTGTTAAGATCTGCTCGCTCTGCAATGAGCGAACCACTCGATCCGAAGGAGCGAGTGCTGCTGGTGGATAAACTCGGGGGTTTGTTGGGGGCTGTTGAAGAGGCAGAAGATGGGGGAGGCGCTTGCTTTTCTGTTTGTTTGTTTGGAGTTGGTGTGCCACCTTTTGATGGAGTCGAGCCCGTTGTTGTTGATATTGTTGCAGAAGTATCTGACTTTAGGTTTGCTGTTGGATGGAATAAGAGATTTCAGACAACGGAACGAGAACGAGAACGAGAACGAGAACGAGAACGAGAACGAGAACGAGAACGAGAACGAGAACGAGAACGAGAACGAGAACGAGAACGAGAACGAGAACGAGAACGAGAACGAGAACGAGAACGAGAACCGAAGAAATAAATACAATTAGCACGTACCTGGATTAGCAGCAGATACTGTGGTGCTAGCTACTGTCGGTGATGATATGGCGGTAGATGAGGACAATGGTGATAATGCTCCTTGCTGTGGTTGTAGTTGGGCAGAAGGAGTTGAAGCAACATTATCGGTAGGGCGAGGTGGAACTTTGCGTGTAGGACGATGCTTTGCCATATTAACGCCGATGAAAGAAGAAGAAGGTGACGATGAAGCAGATGAAGCTGGAGATAAGGAGGAAGATGTCGCCGAAGCAGAAGAGGAAAGGGAAGGCAGGGTCGATGAGGAAGAAGAGGGCAACTCTGAACCAACGAAGGCTGCTTGATGTTGCTGTTTGTGTTCAGAGTTGAGAAGCGAAGGTGAATAAGGTTGAAGTGGAATGTTACTTGATGAAGACGAGAGGGAAGGTGAAGGAGATGGAACTGGTGACGAAGGCAACGCCATGCTGTAGCGCCACTCTCTGTGCCTCTCTCTTCTCTCTCTTATACTCCCTCGTGAAGTCTGTGGACGTTGTAATGGATCATTTGCTGCCGCTGCCGCTGCCGATGCGTCGATCGCCTCCGACGCGCTTCTGTCCTGTCTAGTAGCAGAGGAAGGAAAGGTGCCCAACAAGTTTGCTGGAGGTGGCCGAAGGCGTGTTTTGTTGCCGTTTGCATCCCCTTCTTCTCCAGCCGCAACATTGGCTTCGTTGTTGGCAGCTTCTGCAGTTGGAAGTGATGATGGCATGACTATGGATGGGAGCCCTTGTGGGAGGTCGTCCATCCCTGAAGTCAGCAGCAGCTTCACCTCTTCTCCTGTGAGAGTGGTCTCGC
This sequence comes from Balamuthia mandrillaris, assembly GCA_031835245.1. Taxonomy (NCBI): domain Eukaryota; phylum Discosea; order Longamoebia; family Balamuthiidae; genus Balamuthia; species Balamuthia mandrillaris. Next base: position 11,911 of record JAVKOQ010000415.1, on the reverse strand, counting down.
CCAGGCTTTTCAAGGTATGATTTATCTGTTCGAAGAAAGTAGACCATTCGGGTGGTAGGTTTCGAATCTGTTTGAGTTTGTGTTAGTTTTGGTTTTTCGAGGCAAAGAGAGAGAGAGAGAGAGAGAGAATTCTAACCTCAAAACCTCTTTGCGAGTCAAGACCAACATGGGATTTATGCTTAACCATCATAGGCACGCCGATATTGTCATTGCCTTCCGCTACGACAGCTTCAGCATTGGAAGATGAAGCAACACCTTTCAGAGATCTTCTGAACAGCGTTCCAGTTCCATGCCGCACCATCTTGGCCATGCTTTTGGAAGAAGGAGAAGAAGAGGACGAGAGAGAAGCAGACGATCTGTCTTTACCTCTCTCTTTTTCTTTGTCCTTTTCTTTGTGATAACTCGTGGGAACAGTGCTCTTCCGTTTCTTTCGCTCCGCTTTGGTGCTGGTTCGTGAGGAAGCTGTGGGTTCGCTGCTCTTTCTTCTCATGGACCCTCCTTTCTTCGACAATGTTGAGAAGAATGACTTGGACTTGCCTCCTTCCTTCTCACCCTCGTCTTTCTTGTCTTGCTCGTCTGCTATTGCTGCTTCTGTTTCTTCGACCGCCTCCGCTGTTTCCTTTTGTTCCTTGCGTTCCTGTTTGCTATGCTCTCTTTCATCGCTGGAAGAATGAGACGATGAAAGTGAACGAGAATGAGCATACATGGCAGAACGCTGAGCCAAGAACGATTGCACGTCGCTCTCATCGGCGGGACCGTTGTTGCTTCTCTTCCTTTGCGCTACTATCATGGAACTTCCACCGCTTCCAACAAAGTTTGGAGTTCTTTCAGATTCGCGAGAGCTTGATTTCTCCTCTTTGGCAGCGTCTTGCCCCAGCGGTTTGCCTTGCTCTCCTTCAGCACCCGAAGAAGATGAAGTAGAGGCGTTGCTGTTGACAATGGAGGAAGAACCTCTCTTCTTTCTTCGTTCTGGCTTGTAGTTGGCTTTGTTATCAGAGTTTGACTTGGTTCGTGGAGCTGGAGAAGAGGAGCCGCTTTTTGGGGCATTGCCGCCGGGTTCGTTTGTTTTTTGGTTACTCCCGGATCTCTTACGATTGGCGGCAACGACCACAAGAGGCTCTTCGCAAGTGCCTTCAACGCCGTCACTTTCTTTGGCTTGTCGCGGTGAGCCATCCCTGCTCCGTGGGTTTGGTTCCATGGGTGCTTTCTTTTCTCAGTCTGGTCGCCGTTAGTTCGTGCACTTCATGCGCTGTAAAAGTGCGTCCACTGCTTTCTGTAGCATGCACGTGGAAAACGCATTGGACAGCTTTCTGCCGCGAAACGCTTCGGTCCTTTCTCCTCCGGTTGTTTCCCGAAAGGGCGGCCGTATTTTTAAAAAAATCGATGTCGTCGCCAGGAGTCGAAGCCGTGCCGGCCCATCATGCTTGAGGAGCCAATTAGAATTCAACCCCGTTCGACCAATAAGGTAACAACCGGAGTTTTCTCTATTTTTTCTAAATTTCTTTTTTTTTGTTTGCAAAAAATTTTTCTCTGTTCTCTTTAGCTCTACTCAAAAAAAAAGTTCCACAGGAGGACTACGCCCACCGCGAAGAGGGAACCTAGAAACTCACGATCTAGAGAGCAACATGCAGATCTTCGTCAAGACCCTGACGGGGAAGACCATCACCCTGGAGGTGGAGAGCTCTGACACCATCGAGAATGTCAAGCAGAAGATCCAGGACAAGGAAGGTTCGCATTTTTCTGTGAGTGAAATCAAAAACACTTGAGTGATTTGATTTGTAACTATTTTATTGATTTTCGTGTTATGTGGTGAAAACTCCGTCTTCGCCGCTTTGTTATCCTTTTTTTTTAATATTATGGCAAAACTCACCCCGATTTTTTTCCCTTTGTAAAGGTATCCCCCCTGATCAGCAACGCCTTATCTTTGCCGGCAAGCAGCTCGAGGACGGACGTACCCTCGCCGACTACAACATCCAGAAGGAGTCCACTCTCCACTTGGTGTTGAGGTTGAGGGGAGGAGCCAAGAAGAGGAAGAAGAAGGTGTACACCACCCCCAAGAAGATCAAGCACAAGAGAAAGAAGGTCAAATTGGCTGTCCTCAAATACTACAAGTGCGTTCCACTCCCTCCCCTCCCCCTTTCTCTTCACTCCGCTAACAATCACGTTGAAATAGGGTTGATGAGAACGGAAAGATCACCCGTCTGAGGAGAGAGTGCCCCTCCGCCGAATGTGGTGCTGGCGTGTTCATGGCCTCCCACTTTGATCGTCAATACTGCGGCAAGTGCGGATTGACCTACGTCTTCAACAAGCCCCAAGAAGAGTCTGCTTAAACTTTAAAAAAAACTTGGAAGAAAAAGTACCCCTTTTTTCCTTTCTTTTTTGGCCCCAGCCTCTTTGTTCCTATCTTCGCGCGTTGGAAATAAAAGTACAAACTCCACTGTGCTCCTCCCAATCTTCTTCTCCCCATTCTTCCCCTTTCTACGTCTCTTGATACAGGATGATCCCCGTCGAAAAAAAGAGATGTGAGCAACAAGAAAACCGGCCAGTTATTGCCTTCAGTTGTGGGTGGTTGTGTCGCCAGCTGGCGACGAAGGTGTTGCTTCCTCTTTTTCCATTCGTTTGAGAGCCCGTCTAGATGCGGGCAAGTCGCAAGCGCGCATCCAGTAGGGGGCAGCAAGAACCTCGTCCGTGATGACAGGCAGCCCTTTTTCCTGTCTGTGTCGCACAAAGTGTTGGACGATCTGTTGGAGGTCGTCGCTGATGAGGAGCAAGTCGTGGTAGGGCCGACCAGCGCTGGTCTTGTGGATCACGTCGAAGACGCCGCTCTGTTGCCAGAACGCTTTGTCGTAGAAGACCATCGGTCTTGCTCTCTGCGCCTCCGTGTAATGGTTGTTGCATGCTGATGACCAAATAGGAGGTCAGGAGGAAAGAGCAAGAGAAGACGAGAGAGGGAGAAGAGAAGAGAGTGCGAACCATCTTGAAAGATCTCTTGGCGAGTGCCAGCGCTGCCTGGCGTGAAGATGATGCCGCCGTTCGCCACTGCTATTATACCATCCTTTTGATTTGGTTGTTAGAGGAGAGAGAGAGAGAGAGAGAGAGAGAGAGAGAGAGAGAGAGAGAGAGAGAGAGAGAGAGAGAGAGAGAGAGAGCAGAGAGCAGAGAGAGCAGAGAGAGCAGAGAGAGCAGAGAGAGCAGAGAGAGCAGAGAGAGCAGAGAGAGCAGAGAGAGCAGAGAGAGAGAGCAGAGAGCAAAGAGAAAGAGCAGAGAGTGAAGACTGAAAAAGAGAGGAGAAAATGGAACCTCTCGGATTGCATTGCTGAACATTTTGGCCTGGAACGTGGCGAACACGTTGGATGGCTCGTGACCATACCGCCATGTTGGAATACCCAAGCTATTTGTCACGCCCATAACGTCAAACACTCAAAACAACCTCTAAAGAAGCAGGGAGAGAGACAGACGGAAGAAGACAGAGGAAGGGAGCCCAACCTCGGCATGTTCGTGGGCATACCAAACCGTTTCAGAACGTTGTATGGGCTGGATCGGTTTAGATATTCCTCGGGAAGCCCGGCATTGCCCTCCGAGATAATGCGAAGCGCTTCTTCCACGTCTTCCAAAGAGTGGTTTCGAAGATAAGCTCCCATGTTGGCTGCCTCCATTGCTCCTGTTTTGGTTTTATTGTTAAAGAAAGGAGCGAAGAATCCAAGGAGCAAAGATGAAAGAAGAAAAGAAAGAAAGAAACGACAAGAAAGAAAGAAAGAAAGAAACGACAAGAAAGAAAGAGGCAAGAGTAGAAAGAAAAATCTAACCAGGACCTCCTCCGGTGACAACAAGAAAGCCTTCTCTGGCCAGCAGCCATCCCAACATAACCACATCTCGGTAGGGGCTGCTGGCCCGTTTCATGCCATGCCCTCCCATTATGGCCACCACCGTTTTACCCTTCGAACGTTTTGATTAGATAGGTTCAAGAACAGAAGAGAGAAGAGAGAAGAGGAAGAAGAGAGAAGAGTAAAGAGAGAAGAGCGAAGAGGAAGAAGAACAGAGCAAGAGCAAGAGGAAGAGAAACAATGGAACAAACTTCTAAATAGTCATAGAGAGCGTCCTCGATGGAGTAGTCGTGCATTGTGGTGGCCAGAAGAGCTTGCAGCCTGCCTTTGCTTTGCAGGTACCACGAGTAGATCTTCTCGTCTTCTCTCTGTAACTCTTCTTGTGTGTACATAAACGCCCTAAAGGCCTATATTGCGCGATAGCCACCCTCGTCAAACCTTTCATTCCTCTCTCAAAAAGAAACAAAGAAAAGAAAAAAAAGAAAAGAAAAAAAGAAAAAAGAAAGAAAAAAGAAAAAGAAAAGAAGAAAAGAAGAAAAGAAAAAAGAAAAAAGAAAAAGAAAAAAGAAAAAAGAAAAGAAAAAAGAAAAAGAAAAAAAATGATAAAAAAATACCTTGAAAGGAACTTCTTTAGGGTTTTCCAATACCACAGCTCCACGATGACGAACGTCGTGCGGGGTGACCCCGGCAGGGAACTCGCAGCCCCAAAACTGAGCCCCGCTCAAGTCGTACCGGTCCCACTCCAACTCTTTGCTCAACGGCGAGAGGTCCACCGCCTGGAAGATCCAGCCGTGCATCTTGACTTGCTCGGGGGAGAGGCCGTCGATCTTGCATCGGAACTCCTCCAGGGTCTCTATTTCGTTCTCCTCGTTGGAGCCCTCGAAGGCCAGTCCCAACGCCGACGAGGCCGCCATTTATTCCTCTCTTTTGTATCCACAGATAAAAATAAAAAGAAAGAAAAACCACCGAACTCAAATTGTTGGTACCTAGCGTCGAACCGGCGCTGAATTATATAATTTCATGACGACATGGTTTTCGTCTGGTAAAAAAAAGAATAAAAAGAAAATTGTTGTTACTCATCGTCGAACCGGAGTGAGTCCGAGCGGTTCATGTCGTCTCGGAATATAAAACAAAAAAAAGAAGGAAAGAAAAAGGGAGCAGCCCAGCGGGTGCTTGTGCTTCAAGGGCAGTCCTCGCCACCGGTCATCCAGCCTCCACTGAAGCTTTTTTTTTTTAAAACAAAAGAAGATGAAGTACGTTATGGTTTATGTTCAACGTTTTTAAAAAAACAAACTGAATAATAATTGTTCATCGGTCCAAAAAAAAAGGTTTTACTTGGAGGACCTGTTGGTGTACTTTCCGTACACGTACATCTATCCAGAGCAGTACTCCTACATGCTCTCCCTGAAGCGAGCTCTCGACGCAAAGGTTCACCTGCCACTCCCCCGCCAACAAAAGATTAGAACAACAACTAACACACACACAAAAAGGGACCGTGTGTGCTAGAAATGCCATCAGGCACAGGAAAGACGGTGTCGCTGCTGTCCCTCATTCTCTCCTATCAGCTGGCTCATCCGGACGTGGGGAAGCTGGTCTACTGTTCTCGTACGGTGCCCGAGATTGAGAAGGTGGTGGAGGAGCTGAGGAGAGTGGTCGCCTACAGGGATGAGGAGCTCGGCCAGCACAAGCCACGCTTCTTGGGCCTGGCGCTCAGTGCGCGGAGGAACTTGTGCATCCATCCTAGGGTGAGTGCTAGTTCTCTGTTCTCTCTCTCTCTCTCTCTCTCTCTCTCTCTCTTCTCGTTAACACGAGGACAGCGAGCTCTTTTTTGGTTCTCTTTGCGCTGTTTTCTGTTCTCTCTATCCTTGTTCGCTGTTCTAATGGCATTGCCTGCTGTTCCTGGAATGAGAACAGGCAAGCGAAGAAACAAGAGCGGCAGTGGTGGATAGCATCTGCCGCAGCATGACAGCTTCATGGGTTCGCGAGCAACACGGAAAGCGTTCCGGTTTGCAGGAAACGATGGACATCGAGGACCTTGCCGGCTCCTCTTCATCGTCTGCCGGCTCTTCCTCTTCTTCCTCTTCCTCAAATGTAGAATTGTGCGATTTTTATGAAGGCTGGGAAAGTTCTGGACGGGATGCATTACTTCAAGGTTTCCTTTTAGAGCCTCTTCTTTCTTCTTTTGTTCATCTTTCTTTGTTCCTACTGCCTATTCTTCCTTTTGTTCCCATGTTCTCATGCAACAACAACAACAACAACAAAAAAGGGGTATACTCTTTGGAAGACTTAAGAGAAGTTGGAAAGGAGCACGGATGGTGTCCCTACTTTCTTGCACGGCATCTCATCAACTTTGCCAACGTCGTTGTCTATAGCTATCAATACATATTGGATCCCAAGATATCCGACCTCGTTTCCAAAGAGTTTAAAGCCAACTCCATCGTTGTCTTTGATGAAGCGCACAACATTGGTTTTCTCTCTCTCATTTTGTGTTTTCCTCAATTGATTTCTGACTCTGTGCATTTATGCTCTTTTTTTTTGCAGATAACGTCTGTATAGATGCGCTGAGTGTAAATATCGATAAGCGGACTCTAGAAAGCAGCTCCCGGAACCTTGTTCAGCTTTCCACTCGGTTACAAGAGTGAGCACCTTTCATCTATCTCGCCTGTTTTTTCACAATCAGTTAAATATCTCCCAATTGTTTAGGATCAAAAATACAGATGCGGATCGTTTGAGGCAGGAATATCAAAGACTAGTGGCAGGTTTGGCTAACACTGGCATCGCTCGAATCGCTGATGAAGTGAGAGCTGATCCTGGTAATCTCCCTTTCTCTCTCTTGTCTGTTGTTGTTTGCAACTGACAAAAATACAATTATAAAACAGTGTTATCTGATGATGTTTTGAAGGAGGTGGTTCCTGGTAACATTCGCAGAGGAGAACATTTTTTGGGATTGCTGCGTCGATTTGTAGAATATTTGAAAGTAACGTGCTTCAATTCGCTTTTACCCTTTTTCATCTTTGCTGTATTTTAACACAACGTTTCTTTTTTTTTTAAAAAAAAACAAACAAACAGACGCGTCTAAAAGTGCAGCAAGTAGTACAAGAAAGCCCACTTGCGTTCATCCAAAGCTGTCAACAAAACGCTCTCATCCAGCAAAAAACACTTCGGTGCGCTTTCTCTTTCTTCATTTTTCACTCTTCTCTCGCTCACTCATTCTCTCTTCTCTCTTTCTTCATTTTTCACTCGTCTCCCTCTCTCTCTCTCTCTCTCTCTCTCTCTCTCTTTCATTACTCTTTCTTAAACAAAAACAACAGGTTCACAGCAGCAAGATTAGGTTCATTGCTTCGCACCCTGGAAATATCAGACATGGGCCAATTCCACCCCATCTCTCTCGTCTGCGATTTTGCCACTCTCGTTGGCACCTACTACAAAGGCTTCGCCATCGTCATCGAACCCTACGATCCTCGTTTCGGCTCTTCTTCCTCTTCTTCTGCCAATCCCGTTCTCCAATTCAGCTGTCTGGACGCTTCCATCGCTATGCGCCCCGTCGTATCTCGCTTCCGCTCTGTCGTTATCACCTCCGGTACTCTCTCTCCTTTGGAGATGTATCCTCGTGTGTTGGACTTTCAGCCCGTCCTCTCCGAGAAGTTCCCCATGACTCTCAACCGCAGCTGTGTCTGCCCTCTGGTTGTCACTCGCGGCAGCGACCAGGTGGCCGTCAGCACCAAGTACGATGTGCGCAGCGATCCGAGCGTCGTTCGAAACTATGCCGACCTATTGATCCATCTCTCCGCGGTGGTGCCCGATGGCATCGTCGTTTTCTTCACCAGCTATCGCTACATGGAGGAGATCGTGGCGCTGTGGAACGAGATGAAGCTTTTGGGAGTCATGTTGCAGAACAAGCTGTTGTTCGTAGAAACGCCGGACGCCTTGGAGAGCACTCTGGCGTTGGCCAATTATAGGAAGGCCTGTGAGAGTGGAAGAGGAGCCATATTGTTTTCGGTGGCGAGAGGAAAGATCTCAGAGGGCATTGACTTTGATCATCACTATGGAAGGTTTGCTTTTTTTTTATCACCGGCTTTTCTGTTGCATTTACATCACAAGGTGGGCTAAAGAACTTCTGGTTTTTTTTTAAAAAACAGAGCGGTGGTGTTAATAGGAATACCGTACATGAACACAGAGAGCAAGATCCTGAGAGCTCGGCTAGAATTCTTGAGAGAAAACTATCAGATACGAGAGGCTGAGTTTCTTACGTTTGATGCGATGAGAACTGCTGCTCAATGCGTCGGTATGTCTATTTCCCATTCGTTTCCTTCTCTCTTGTCGTTCTTTCTTTCTTTCTTTCTGTTCTGCCTTATTTATTCTTGTCCTTAAAAAAGGACGAGTCATTCGTGGAAAGAACGACTATGGCATAATGGTGTTTGCCGACAAACGTTACAACCGTTTGGACAAACGCAACAAGCTGCCCAAATGGATCGCTGACTACATGCAACACTCTCACCTGAACCTATCGACGGACATGGCGATGAGCCTCGCCAAAACCTTTTTGAAGGAGATGGCCCAGCCTTTCTCCCAACAGGAGCAATTGGGAACGGCTCTTTGGACTGTTGACATTGTGGAGCAGCAACCATGCAGCCGCCCTCGGCCCTCAGCGCCCCAATAGCGAACTTGGCGAGAGAAGCAACGAGAATAAAAGTTTCTCAAAGACATCAGAAGGGAGGAGAGAAGCGAGGAGAAGAGAAGGAGAGTAGCAGAGGAAGAGAGGAGTAGAGGAGAGAGGAGGAGGAAAGGAGGACAGGAAGTGAGGAAGTGAAAGAGAAGAGCGAAGAGGAGAGAGGAAAGAGCAGAGAGGAGAGAGGAGAGAGCAGAGAGGAGAGAGGAGAGAGCAGAGAGGAGAGAGCAGAGAGCAGAGAGGAGAGAGCAGAGAGCAGAGAGCAGAGAGCAGAGAGGAGGTGAGATTTTGGCGGGAAAAAAAAGGTTCTTTGTTTTGGTTTGGCAAAAGAGAAGAACAAAAACATAAAACCCAAAAACCAAAAAAAAAAAAAAAGGCAGCCGGGTGGGTAGCCGGGTAGGTAGGGGAGCAATCGTCAACGACCCTGCTGTTTGTAGGCACGCGAGGCCGCTGACGGATTGATTGCTACTTGGCAGAAGGAGCGGAGGAGGAAGCTCCACTCTTGAAGATGACCTCCTTGATGACACCAACGGCCACGGTCTTCTTCATGTCACGCACGGCAAAGCGGCCCAAGGGAGGGAAGTCATGGAAGGCCTCCACGCACAGAGGCTTCTTGGGGATGAGCTTGACCAAGGCGGCATCTCCGGTCTTGATGGAGGCGGGGTTCTCCTCCAGCACGGTTCCGCTGCGGCGGTCCAGCTTGGAGAGCAGCTGGTCGAACCTGCAGCTGACATGGCTGGTGTGGCAGTCCACCACGGGGGAGTAGCCAGGCCTGATCTCATGGTCGATGACCACGACCTGGGCAATGAAAGCCTCGGCCTCCATGGGAGGGTGGTCCTTGGCATCCCCGCAGATCATGCCCCTGTGCAGCTGCTTGACGGAGAGGCCCCTCACGTTGAACCCGACGTTCGTTCCAGGCTCAGCAAAAGGCAGGCGGGTGTGGTTGCTCTCCACGGTCTTGATCTCGCCGCGGAGGTTGCCGGGAGCAAAGTGGCCCATGGTGTTGGGCCTCAGCACGCCAGTCTCCACGCGACCCACGGGCACGGTGCCGATGCCCGACACCTTGTAGACGTCCTGCAGGGGCACACGGAGGGGCTTGTCAACAGGCCTCTTGGGGGGCTTCACAGCGTCAAAGGCCTGGATGAGGGTGGGGCCGTTGTACCAGGGCATGTGGCTGGTGGGCTCAGTCAGGTTGTGACCCTCCCAACCGGAGATGGGGACGAAGGGGATCCTCTCAGGGTTGTAGCCGATCCTCTTCAAGAAGTTGGAGACTTCCCTCTTGATCTCCTGATACCTTGCCTCGTCGAAGTTGACGGTGTCGTCATCCATCTTGTTGACGGCGACGATCATCTGCTTCACGCCGAGGGTGAAGGAGAGCAGGGCATGCTCCCTGGTGGAGCCCTGCTTGTCGATGCCGCTCTCGAACTCGCCCCTCCTGGCAGAGATGACGAGCATGGCCACATCCGCCTGGCTGGTGCCGGTGATCATGTTCTTGATAAAGTCCTTGTGGCCAGGCGCGTCGATGATGGTCACCTCGTACTTGGCGGTCTCGAACTTCCACTGGGAGATGTCGATGGTGATGCCGCGGTCCCTCTCCGCCTTGAGCTTGTCCAGCACGTAGGCAAACTTGAAGGTGGACTTTCCACGGTCGTTGGCCTCCTTCTCGTACTTCTCCATCATCCTGGGGTCGATGCCTCCGCACTTGAAGATCATGTGGCCGCAGGTGGTGCTCTTGCCAGCATCCACATGGCCAATCACAACGATGTTAACGCGAGTCTTGTCCTTGCCCATTGTTGTTCACTCAAAATAAGAAAATGAAAAAGAATGTGTACAGAGAATGATAAACAGAAGTGGTTCCTCTAGAAGAATGCGAGGATGTATAGGAACAATCAGTAGTTGTTACACCAACAGTAAGTCGTCGGTGGGCTATGCCTTGTTTGAAGAAAAAAAAAGTAGGTAGAGAGAGTGAAAAGGTTTTTGAGTGTTGTGGAGGAGATGGAAGGACTGCCGGCTCTTAGGATGGCCTTTTATCCTTGGCGTCTCTTCGCCTTGCTGCATGGCTGAAGTTTCTGCGATTGTCGTTCTGATAAATTTCTCAGTCGGCCGAAATAGGAGAGAATTTGTTGGGGTTATTTTTGGGTTTGCTTTCAAGACGACACGAGATAAACAAACAATAATTGTTCTTAATTTTTTTGTCGATTATCGTGAGAAATAATTCAACAGAGTTACTGAATTCTTTTGCGGTTGCTGCTGTGGCTTCTTGCAAGCCGGTGTGTTGTTGGTGTTGTTCTTTGCCTCTGCAACGATGGTGGTAGCAGGACGAGGTTTTTGGTTCTCCTTGCCATCTTCTTCTTCAGGAGCAGCACTTGAGCTGTCCTGTTCCACATTCCTCTTCTCTTTTTCCTCTTCCTCATCTTCGTGTACCTCTTTTTCTTCGTTCTCTTCCTCCTCCTCCTCCTCGTCTTCATCTCCATCAACGATCCAATTGCGAATATCATCCGCTTCCTCAACAGCATCTTCCTTATCTTCTTCCTCAGAGCTATCATCGCTGCTGCTCAGAGGATATCTTGATGGTCCTTCATCCTCTGAATCAACGGCTTTGCTTTCGTCTCTCTTCTCTTCTTTCTTAGTTTCTTCCCGATGTTGTTGAAGGACCTTGCCGTCTTCCTTTTCTTCCATGGTAGTACGACGTCTCTTTAACGCACGAAGAGGATTGACGGCTGCCTTCTTTCCAGTTATAGAGGGACAAAGAGCCTTCCAATCTCTGCCCATGCTTCTTTGTCTGGCAAAGGCCACTCTTCGTTCGGTGGCTGTCATCAAAGGAGACAATATTCCAGCTAACGAAGAAGGGGCTTTCTTCCCAGGTCTTTCTGAGAGTCGTGGTCGCGGTCGTGCTTCCACTTCGTCTTCTTCATCAGCTAGATCCGAGCATTCACCGGCAGCTCCCGCTCTTCGCAGTAATCCTTTGAAAAAGTCGTCCTCTTCTTCTTCTTCTTCTTCTTCTTCTTCTTCTTCTTCAGCCTCCTCTTCCTCCGATTCTACAACCTCTCGCTTTCGCTTCCCGTGATGTTTGTTCCTCCCAACCTCCTCTTCGCCTACCAGCCTTCTAGCTGTGCTCTCTTCTCCCTCGTCCTCTTCCCTTTCAATTCTTCTGGAAGAAGATGGTTCTGTCTTCTTGGTCTTCGTTTTCGTCTTGCCTGCTCCTAATCCCAATCGTTGATACTCTTCCTCCTCTGCCTTCATTCTAGCTTCCACCTCCTTTGCTCTCTCCTGCTGAACCTCAAAAGGCAGCCTCAACACTCCTCCTTCCACCAGTCTCCTCCACAACGTCACCTTAGCCTTATTCTCGACTCTCCACTTCAACTGATGCCTCTTCCAAGCGTTAGCCTTGCCCCAATGTTGCTTCAAGTACTCTATC
>JAVKOQ010000414.1:5000-41391 GCA_031835245.1 Balamuthia mandrillaris | reverse complement strand
TACATGCTGTCCCTTTCTTGATCCACAGGGTTATTTCCCATCAACATTTTTTTAAGCGAACTCTTTGCCGCAAGAATGGTTCAACCTCACCACTATGAGCGATGATGACAAGCACAGCACTCAACATTGGGACGATTTATCCCCTGTGGAACTTCCTCTTCTCATTGAAAAGGAGCAAGCCTCTATCCAACACCTCAAGGTCACACAGGACGACCTCCTTGAATCTCTGGGCAAACACCAGACAGTTAATGAGGATGAAACCTTTGCTATTATACCACTCTCCTATAATACCTATCCCTATCTCTCCTTGTATATATATTTCTTTCTTTCATTCTATTAAAGGTCTTTCCCTGCACACAACAAGTTGGTATCTGTTGGGTTGATCCCTCACCGGCCTTATCACAAGATTGTCAACCTTTGCTCCAGCATGTGGAACATGGCCCTTGCAAAATACATACTAGGGTCTAAGACTGCTTCTAACTGGGTGCAAAACCGTGACATCCTTCTCCACTTTCAAGACAACAGCAATGCTTGTTGGCTTGAAAGTCAATGTTATAGCGTTGGCTTCTCCGTCCCCATGGATCTTCTCCACTTTCAAGCCTCTTCTCCATTCATGCCATGTATTATTCAACTTCTTTCTCCTTGCCCTTTGCCTATTTGCTTTTCTCGTTGTTGCTGCTCAGCATTTGCCTCAAAAACACCACCAGTAGGTCATCACAGTGCAGATTTTGTTCTTTCACCCAATGGTTGTGCTGTGGAGTGTATCCTTTCCATTTGACAAGGTACTCCACTCCATTTTCTCCGTTTCTCATGTCCTTGATGGCCTTCACTTCATATTCTTCTCCATCTGTTCCTTGTGTTTCTTCTTCTATTGCTACTTCTTGATCCTGCCGTTCCAAGGATTTGCCTTCCTTTAATTTGTTTGCTTTTAGTCTTTTTCGTCACCATTTTGCAAGCAGTCTCTTCTTTGGTTCCATTCTAGTTAGTTTATGAGCTGGCTGGTTCTTCTTCACTTCCTTTTCTTCTTCTATTTCTTCTTCTTCTTTCGTTTTTGCTAAGGGTGGCACTTCCATCCTTCTCCACCACAAAGAGTTGCTAGATTCTTTGGACACAACAGGAAGCGCCTTACTTCCACCTTTCAGCCCGTCATATTTACAAAATAGCTTCAAACAATTGAATGAACAACTTGGCAATCATTAGCATTGGCGCAGCTCTGAATGTGGTAGTTGAGGTCGGACAGAACCTCAATAACCTTGTATGGGCCATGCCAATAGCTTTGCAGCTTACAGGTGCAATTCTTTCCAGTAGGTGTCACAAAGAGCATGACCTCTGTGCCGAGGGGAAGGCTGGTGCTGCTGACCTGCCTGTCGTAGAGGAGCTAGCTATGGGTACCAGCCTTATGGATCTCTTTTACAACACGGGATCATGCCATTTCCAACCGCTCTATCATGTTATGGCTGCCATCCCCAATTGAGGAGAAAGGGAAAAATGAACATCAACAAGAAACGTGGGATCATGGCCGAATATAAGAAAGAAGGGGGTAGTGCCTGTAGTTTCATGCACAGTCCGATAGGCACAAACGACATACAGCAGAAACTCGTCCCAGTTGGTTTGCTCCTCCCGAACATACATAGAGAGCATGGCTTGCAGCATAGAGTTGAAGCATTCCACTTGACCATCTGTATAGGAGTGGTACGGCGGGGTGAAGTGCTTCTAGACGCACAGCCGCTCGTTGATGTGATGGAGCAGCTTGCTGGTGAACTGCCTGCCATGGTTGCTAAGTAGAATGCTAGGTGCTATGTGGTGGCACTGGATTTGCTCAACAAATAAGCAGGCTACAGTGCATGCTTTCTGGTTAGGCATAAGAAAGGATTCCACCTACTTTGAGAAGTAGTCAGTGAAGGACAGGATACAAAGGCTCCTGGAGTCGGTGGTAAGGAGAGGTCCTATTATGTCCACACCAACATGCTGCCAGATGTAGTCCGTCTGGATAGGCTGCATGGGGGCCTGAAGTGCTTTGGCAGGCTGCTTTCGTTGCTGACATGGCACACAGCCTTCGACCCAGTGCCAGACATCCTGCCACATGGATGGCCATCAATAGAGGTCTCACATGTGCCCAAATGTGCGCTGCTGGCATATGTGCACAAACAAAGGCTCATCATGGTAGAAGGTGAGGAGCTCTTCCTGGAGGGTAGTGGAGACTACTAGCTGGGTGTGGGTGTATGAATGGAAGAAGTTGAACTGGTGGGCCATCATAAGTGAATGAGGCATCCATCAATGATGGCCATATGAGTAGCAAGGGTTACAATGTATCATGCTTGCTTATCATCACTGGGAGAACATGTTCTTCCATGCATGCCAAGATTAGTTGACAAAAGGGGTCGTCCAGCTGTGCCTGCTAGATGCTGGTAGCAGTCCACGTTTTGAAGGCAGCATGTGAGATAGCAATGCTGCTGGCTGATTGCATCAACAGGATGAGCACACGTGGAGGCAGCCACAAACTCCTCATACTCATCTGGCTCTGGCAGTGGTTCATCATCAACACACTTGTTGTAGGCAGTAGCAATAACATCGACTTTGGTGAGGGACTGAAAACTGATGGGTGCTGTATCTGCTAGCAGAAGACCATCACCAAAGAGAACAAAGGGAGGCTGGCTGAGCGCATCAGCATTCTAGTGCTTCTTGCTTGCACAATGAACAATCTGAAAGTCATATGCCTGGAGCTCCATGCACCACCACGTCAGCTGTGTGCTGTCAGACCGACTGCGCAGCAACCAGAGCAATGCATGATGATCAGTGACAACAGTGAAGGGGTGCCCATGAAGATAAGGCCTAAAGTGCTTAATCCATTGTAGCACTGCCAGGCACTCCTTTTGAGTAGTGTCATAATTCTGTTCCGATTTGGTAAGACTGTGACTGGCATAGGAGATGGCATATTCTTTACCATCATTGTCAAGTTGACCAAGAACAGCACCAATGGCCACATTACTGGCATCGATATGAAGAAAAAACGGTTTGTTGAAGTCTGGTAGGTGATTAGGGCATCCTGCAGCTCCTCGAAGGCGCTATGCTGAGCCTCAGTCCAGCACCACGTGGCGTCCTTCTTGAGCAACTGATTGAGCAGTGCAGCCAGGTCAGAGAAATGTGGGATGAATCCATGATAATAGCCAACCATGCCAAGGAACTGATGCAGCTCCTTGGGGTTCTTGGGAGCATGACACTGAATAGTGGCAGAGACTTTGCCAGGGCTAGGCTTGACCACATTATTGCCTATGACATGGCCAAGATAAGAAACGTCTAAGCAGCAGAAGTTACACTTCTTGGGCTTCAGCCACATATTGGCACCATGGATATGGTCAAAGACGTTCTGAAGGTCATGAAGATGGGTGTTGAAAATAGGGCTGAAGACGATAATATCATCCACATAGACCAGACAAGAGACCCAGTTGAGTCTGGCAAGAATGATTTCCATGGTGGACTGGAATGTAGCAGGGGCGTTGGTCAAACTGAAAGGCACAGCCACAAACTCGAAGAACGGTGGCACATGAAGGCTGTCTTCTTGATGTCCTCAGGGGCCATAGGAATCTGCCAGTATCCACTGGTGAGGTCCATGACACTCAGGTGCTTGGCACAGGTCAGGTGGTCTGATGTGCCAGCTATGCATGGAATGGGGTACACAGCCTTCTTGGTCACAGCATTCAGTTGATGATAGTTTATACAAAATCGCATGGTGCCATCCTTCCTCCAAGCCAACACAACAGGCGCAGACCAGGGACTCTTTTTTGGAAGGGTGAATGACGTGGTTGTCAAGCATGTCATCCACGTGTACGTCGACCACTTTGTGCTCCTCAGGTGAAGTGTGTCACGGAGGCAGCTGAATAGGAGTGTTCATCCACATCAACATAGTGGGAAACATTGATGGAGGGGCCAAGTCAGGGAGTTTGTTGGAGAAGATATCCCAATGGCACCACAGGAGAGTTGTCAGCTTAGTTAGCTCCATCCAGTCAGCAACACATAAGTATTAGCCACAGGGTCACCGACGGCCAGGTGATGTCCATATCCAGCAGCACAAGTGAAGAGGGGTCCTGGTGCTTGCTGATATCGAACTTAGGTAGTCTGGAGGAAAGGCGAGGCATTTTCTTCTGAGTTGAAAGGGAAGGAGTAGTTGTGTTGTTCTGTGTTTCTGGGACAGAGGCAACTGCATGCTTTGCATGCATTTGCAAGAAAGATCACTTTTGTGTGATCTTTCTTCTTTCCTTCTTGATCAGATGTGAACCAATGAGAGTGGTTCTTGCAAAAGCAAACTTATTTTCAAGGACAAACTTGTTGTCTTTGGTTTGGAAAAAAGAGGGAGTAGAGGTGAACGGGACGCTCTAATCCCCCACCAAGGATTGCAAGGCCTTGGGCTCCGTCAATAAACTCTTTTATTTCTTTTCCTGTTGCCTTCAAGTTCTTCCTGAGTTAAAAGGTTTTACCTTTTGGCTCAGCGCAAATGTGTGTGCTGTTGGAAGCAGTTATGTTATTGACAGAAACATCAACAGGAAAGGGTGGGTGAACTCAAACAAGGTGTCACCATATGAGAGAGATCTGTGAAACGAGTGAGGGAGGAAAAGCAGCAGCAGCAGTAGTGTTGTATATGAAAGAGTTACCTAGTGTGGCCGAGGTGGATGCGAGGAACACAACAAAGTTGTCTATATACTATTGTAACCGTTCAAAGGCCTTTTTAGTGTGTTCTGCGACTTCATCTAACTTGTGCTGTTCTTCTTCTTCGGCAACGCATTTGGTCTCAGGACAGCTGGGAATGTTGAGCTCAAGTTGAAAGGAATGTTGGAGTATGTCAAGGTACTCCTGTTGTGCCTTGTGAAGCTGTTCATGGAGGGTATCAAGAGCAGCTGTGGCTTCCATGATGTGCATAGCACAAGAGGGGATTTGAATCACTTATGTAATTCAAAAAAAAATGTTGACCAAATCCAACCTTAGGAAGGAAAGAGTTGGTGATGAGACAAGAAGTGTATCCAAGAAAATAGAGGAAGGACAACAAGAGTGAATCTCTGATGTTGCTTCAAAGTACACTAAGAGAAAAGGGAAAAGGGAGAAAGGAAGGATGAGGGGGATACAAAAGAAAGGAGAGCTGAGGGTCCAGGACAGATCCAACATGAGGAGTCTTGAGAAAAATGTTGGTGATTTTACCAATATACTGTTGTTGTTTTTGTAGGGATAGTGTTTTGTCACATTTTAGCAACCTCTGCACTCGACCTCTTTTCTCTCATTTTTCTTTCCCCATTTTCTCAGAGAGTCCTCCCCTCTTGATGAGTAGTGATATGTGATAGTGAAACAATGATAGGTGATATGACATAATATGATATGGATGATATGTGGTGAAACTTTGATAGACAATGAATTGTGATTATGATAGAAATTGGGAATCTGAGTGTCATAAAGTGTAGTTGCTATGCTTGATTTGTTAATAGTTGTTATACTGTCTTTGATGTGCTTTGGTGTGTTGGTGTTTGTTGGGCATTGATGCTGCATTGTTGCTATTTGATTATGTTATAGGTAGTTAGAATGATACCTCCACTGGACGCGGCAGCAATCCTGTTGGCAAACTGCAAGCTGATACTCTCAAACTAACTAAAACAGAACCAAAGAAGAGACTGCTTGCAAAATAGCAAAAAAAGGTCTAAAAGCAAACAAATTGAAGGAAGCAGAATCAAGAAGTAGCAATAGAAGAAGAAACACAAGGAATGGATGGAGAAGAATATGAAGTGGAGGCCATCAAGGACATGAGAAACGGAGAAGATGGAGCGGAGTACTTCATCAAATGGAAAGGATACACTCCATGGCACAACCATTGGGTGAAAGAACGAAATCCACGCTATGACTCCCTACTGGTGGTGTTTTTGAGGCAACAGCCAAGTAGCAACAACAAGCAAACAGGCAAAGGGCAAGGAGAAAGAGTTGATTAAGACATGATGTAACTGGAGAAGAGGCTTAGGAGTGGAGAAGATCAATGAGGATGGAGAAGCTGCAACACCCTGACATCGACTTTCAAGCCAATAAGTGTTGCTGTTGTCTTGAAAGTGAAGAAGGATATCATGCGACGTGATCTCTGTTTGATTGATAGGATAACATCAACCAGCCAATCAACAGAATCTCTAAGAATTGTGTTACTGAAGGAGGAGGGAAAATGGAGAAAAAGGAGAGGATAACAGAATTAAAGAGAGAAACTGTACACATGAAGCAAGTCTTTTTTATAAGAGCAAACCAAGAATCACACAGATATCTCTTCTTTGTGAGTACTATGAGAAAAAATGGTATCAGCATGACCCAAGGCTGGGTTGTGACATATACTTTAGTTACAAAGGAAACCTAGGACAGTGTGCATACTATCAAACCAGTGGAGCTTTTTATCAAGAAAGAGGTAATGATAGGCTTGAGAAAGCTTATGAATAATGTGAACTTTGATACTAATAAGCACAGCTGTTAAAGCTGGCCTTTTAATACCAGGATAACTAATGTTACAAGCTTCCTGAGCCATGAAGTGTCAAACTTCCTTTCTACAATAGTCTTAATGAGATGAGCTGTTAGAACCTGAGCATAGAACCAAGACAGGAACAAAGAGAAAGATGGGAGCCAAATATATTTAATGAATAGAAGAGAATAAGTGTGTTTGTGAGTGTGTTATTGTTGTCACTTCCTTTCTGTCGTTGTTCTTGTTGAAGGAAAAGTATTTATAGTTGAGAAGGCAACCAAGGAAGGAAAAAGGCTCAGAGTTGAGGAGTGACTTCTTGCTTCCTTTGTTTTTAAGTTCTAGGCTCAGGAAAGTTCGGAAGAAGGCAGGAGAAAGAATTTTGGAATGGCTTGGAGTTGACATAAAAGATTGATAACAGCTGATGTAAGATTGTCGACATAAAAGAAGAAAGGAACAAAGAAAGAAATGAAGAAAGAGTTCGTTATATTGGCAGTTACCAGCAAAGCTGTTATACCCCTCTCCTATAATACCTATCCCTATCTCTCCTTGTATATATATTTCTTTCTTTCATTCTATTAAAGGTCTTTCCCTGCACACAACGATTTGGTATTTGTTGGGTTGTTCCCTCACTGGCCTTATCACAATGCAATGGAGTAGATTATCATTGAAACTGTGAGTAATTGGAATGCAGCTTATCATTGTTGTACTACTTCCTGGTTGGAAATACTAACTTGAGAATCAACTTTCATACTTCAGGTTGTGAGAAAAGCAATCTGTTTCCAAAAGATACACAGTGGTTACATAAGCTCAATAGACCTGGTTATAGGTTCATAATGATCTGTGATGGTCGCCAAAGGATTCAAAAACTTTGAGAAGAGGCTACTTCCCAAAAGATGATAACAACTGACAAGAAATATGGGCTGAGGAGATTTTAAAGCTCTTCAAAGGTTGTTGGTTGAATCCAACCTTAGGAAGGAAAGAGTAGGTGACGAGACAAGGAGTGTATTCAAGTGAATAGAGGAAGGACAACGAGAGTGAATCTCCAATGTTGCTTCAAAGTACACTGAGAGAAAGGGGAAAAGAGAGAGAGGAAGGATGGGGGATACAAAAGAAAAGAGAGCTGAGGGTCCAGGACGGATCCAACATGAGGAGTCTTGAGATAAGTGTTGGTGATTTTACCAACAAGGTAAAGTCATTTGCACTGACAAACACTTTTCATGGGACTACGATAATATACAGTTCCAAAGTGGTATATTAGATGGGAAAAACTAAAAGGAAGGAGACAAAAAAGTGATAATACAGATGCTAGAGACTATCACCACAAAGTTGACAAAAAGACTACAACAAAGCAATTATTACAATTTTATGGCCATGTGGAAAGTCCCTTTGGCTTAATCAAGTAAAAGTGACCTGCCTTAAGCAGTCATTTAGAGATGTATCACAGCAATTAAATGCACTATTATGGATGACTATAAAAACACACAACTTTCAACTGTTTTTTATTCATTCTGGGTCCTATTATTTTTACCCAAAATTGAACTATATATAACCATACAAATTTTTGTTGATACATATTCCTCATTAGCAGTTATTACTTTTTTAATATTAATCCCAAACCATTTTGAAAATATTTTTCCTGGCCTAGAACTTAAGAACTAAGAAACTAATAAGCTACTCTTTAATTCCAATCCTCTTTCCTTCCTTTGTATGTGTCACATGGCATGATCTCGGTCTGATTGATAGGATGACATCACCCAGCCAATCAACAGAATCTCTAAGTATTGCGTTACCATGGGAGAAGGGAAAAGGGGGAAAAAGGAGAGAATAACAGAATTAGAGAGAGAAACTGTACACACGAAGCAGGTCTTTCTAATAAGAGCAAACCAAGAACCACCCCAATCTTATCTCTCCTTGTGAGAGTTGTGAGAGAGAGAGGGATTGGCACGACCCAAGGCCGGGTTGTGACATTGGTGCAAGAGGTAGGATTGCTCAAGAAAGATTGTGACGAAGTGAATTTCTTTGATTCGATTTTCCCCCTTTGATTGGAACACGCCCTGACCCCTTTACTTCCCCTGATGATGAGCGATAACAAACACCTTTAAGTCAATGGAGCCGATGCTGATGCTAATGCCGATGCCAACACCGACTTTGACGCTGACAATCGCTGGGAAAGGATGGCACAAATGGAACAAATCAACGCCCAGATGGCAAAGTCTGAGGATATAAACACCCGTCTCATTAGCTTTGTGAGTCAGTGCCTTAAGTCGCCACGATTTGGTGTTCCCCCTCTTTCTACAAGTGCCCCATCATCATCTGCGAAAGCTTCACTTTCCCCCGCTGTTGTTAGCAGTTCCTTGTCTTCTTCCACGGATTCCCTCCCCACGGCTGGTTCTTCCTCATTTCCCCCCACGTTTACTACTGCCAAGACCTCCATGAGCGATTTGGCTGAACAGGAGCTTGTTGCCCTCATGACTACTACCAATGGTACCCCGTCACCTCCTGCTCTGGCACCTACCCTGGTGGACTCCAAGGCCGTCCATGGAAAGATCAAGCACCTTCAGTTTCCTACGTTTGATGGCCAGAACGTTGTCCCATTTCTGGAGCAGCTGACCATGATAATCACACTCTCCAACTGTGAAGATCATACGGAACTATGGTGGGCGGAAGCTAAGACTAGAGTCGCATCGGAGTTCATGGGTGATGCTCAAAAATGGATCTTGTCCAAAGCCGGCCATGATAGCCTCCATTCATGGACCAGTTTCAAGACGGCCTTGCAGCAAACCTTCTCTCTAGCCGACGGCACTGCTGCCTGTGCCACCACGCTCAAGAAACTTATGCAAGGCAACATGGGGGTCAGGCCATTCTATGATCGTTGGATGACTGTCTACAATGAGATCTACCCTGATGCCAATGAGGAGGTCAAGTTTGACGCCTTCCGTGAGAAGCTCAGTGAGCATAATCAATTCTTGCTTAGCATTTGGGGATGCACCTCTCTTGCTAATGCTGTCACACCCCTCCACAACCATGAGACACATGAAACCAAGGACAACAGCAGTCCAGTGAGCCTGTTCATCAACCATATCATCAAGGAGTGCCAAACGCAAGTTGTGGCCACTCTCAAGGAAACGGAAAAACGACAACTGAACGATGATGAGGATAGCCAGGCAGACGCTAGTTCTACCTCCGCTGTGATTACCAAGAAGTCTCGGCTGGAGCTTACCCCTGTTGTTGCTGCTGCTAATCCCACGGACGCCCACTTGGTCAACCTACAAGCCACAATGCAAAAACTGGTGGAGGAAATCAAAGGCATCAAGCAGACACAGGTCTCAGTTACTCGTAACTGCACCCGGTGTAGTCGACTCGGTCATACTGCAGATGTTTGTTATTCCCATGTTCCTCCTTCAGCACGCCCTGCCAGCCAACGACACCGCTTTCCCTTTCACCCTGCCAACCTCTGCTGCAACCCTAATGCCTTGCTGTTGCCACCTGCTTCACATGCTGCCCCGTTGCAGTTGCCTCCTGATTCGACCTCTGCTGCACATCAGGCCTCATCTGATGGTGCAGCAACTGCAGCTCGCAGTAGCTACCACCGACAAGATTCGTTAAACTGAGTGGCAGCACTGGCACCAGTCCTACAGTAGCTGCTACTAACAATGACCCCCAAGCTGAGCTGGCAGCCCTCCTGCGGTGCAATTGGGATATCTTCTCCAACAAACTCCCTCAACCTGGTCTCTCCATTAATGTTCCCCATTGTGTTGACGTTGACAGGCACTCCCCTATTCAGCTGCCTCCACAACACACTTCACTTGAGGAGCGCAAGGTGGTCAACGACACATGGATGATATGCTTGACAACCATGTCATTCACCCTTCCAAGAGTCCCTGGTCTGCACCTGTTGTGTTGGCTAGGAAGAAGGATGGCATCATGCGATTTTGTGTGGACTCTCATCAGCTGAATGCTGTGACCAAGAAGGCTGTGTACCCCATTCCACGCATAGATGACACACTGGACCACCTGACCCATGCCAAGTACCTGAGTGTCATGGACCTCACCAGTGGATACTGGCAGATTCCTATGGCCCCCAAGGACATCAAGAAGACAGCCTTCATGTGCCACCATGGGCTCTTCAAGTTTGTGGTTGTGCCTTTCAGTTTGACCAATGCCCCTGCTACATTCCAGTCCACCATGGAAATCATTCTTGCTGGGCTCAACTGGGTATCTTGTCTGGTCTACATGGATGATATCATCGTCTTCAGCCCTAGTTTTGACACCCATCTTCATGACCTTTAGAACGTCTTTGACCATATCCATGGTGCCAATATGTGGCTGAAGCCCAAGAAGTGCAACTTCTGCTGCTTAGATGTTTCTTATCTTGGTCATGTTGTGAGCAATGGTGTGGTTAAGCCTAGCCCTGGCAAAGTCTCTGCCATTACCCAGTGCCATACACCCAAGAACCCCAAGGAGCTATGTCAGTTCCTTGGCATGGTTGGCTATTATCATGGATTCATCCCACATTTCTCTGACCTGGCCGCACTGCTCAATTGGTTGCTCAAGAAGGACGTCACTTGGTGCTGGACTGTGGCTCAGTGTGGCACCTTCAAGGAGCTGCATGACACCCTCATCAAGCACCCCATTCTACACCTACCAGACTTCAACAAACCGTTTTTCCTTCATACCAATGCCAGTAATGTGGCCATTGGCACTGTTCTCAGCCAACTCAACAATGACAGCAAGGAATACGCCATCTCCTATGCCAGCCGCAGTCTTACCAAATTGGAACAGAATTATGACACCACTCAAAAGGAGTGCCTAGCAGTGCTGCAATGGATTAAGCACTTTAGGCCTTATCTTCATGGGCGCCCCTTCACCATTGTTGTTGGAAAACTCCAACATAATAGCCCTTCTTCTCTTCCTGTCAACCTCTCCCTCATGCCTGTCGACCTGAGGAAACCTCTCGATGTCCAACTTCTCCTTTCTTGAACTTCTCCTTTCTTGTTGTTTTCTCTCTCTGCCCTTTTATGTTGATATTCTCTGTTCTTCTTTTTTGGATAATTGTTCTAGCTTAAATACTGCCTCTCCTTGCTTCTTCTTCTTTTTCCTCTCAGGACAACTTACAACAAAACACAAGATACTTTACTATCACTTGTACTCTTCACTTTTAGTAAATTAAGTTCGGGTCTCATACTTACTTTGTCTCCGCCATCATTCCCGTTCTTATTTTACAACATTTTTTTTTTTACGACTCGTTCCGATTTACTGCATATCAACCAAGTCTCTGCTCTACTCGAGTCACTCTTCAACTCCCTCATATAGCACACTCCTTGGCTTACTGCTAAGGTCACTTCGCTATTCATTGTGTTTTCGGCGCTTGTTTCAAGCCCTTCCTTACTCAGAACTTATCTGAGACATGCTGTGGACTCAGCTACCGTGATATCAACCCGGTGTATTATATCAACCTTTGCTTTTGTTAAAGGAGTTATATTTTATTGTTGGTAAGCCTCTCTACAATGTCTAACTTTCCTTCTTCCAGTATACCTACCGAGAAGGAAGACGGTTTGCCAAGCTTTGGTGACATTGATGTTAACGAAAACAGTTCCGGAGCTGCTCTTGCCTGCCTGCTCAAGAGGAAAGCCGAGTTATCTCTCACGATTGCGCAAGCAGCATTATCATGGGACTCCAGTGGCAAAGAAGAGGATAAAAAACGTTTTGATGACTTATGCCATCAGAAGAGCGAACTGATGGAGATGATCAATCAACTGACCACGATTTACAAAGAAGAAAACGAGCCACCGTTCCAACTGCGCTCGAACCTGCCTTCGCAACTTCTGGTTAATACTCCGTCAACTCCTTACGTTTCTCCCAAGGGCGCTACCTCCACAGGTGCTGCCTCGCCCAAGGTGGTGAAACCTCTGCCCACCACGTTCTCCTCCAAGCGTTTCTTGCTTCGCTCTGCCACGGAAACTTCAGAGGCTGGCTCCTCGTCCAAGAGTGGTTATGCTGAACCCTCAGACAAGACAGGAAGCAAGGAAAAATATCCAAAGCTTTCCCAAAATCTTCCAACCTTTGATCCAAAGACCAAAGGAAATGATAATCCTCTTATCTTTTCAGAGCGCCTACACTTCGCCCTTAGCGGCACGTCTTACCCAGAAAACCTCTGGCATTATGCCTTGATATCTCAGATCAAGGATCCGTTGGCTCAGCACTGGGCCATCCAGAACCTTCGTCACCCGGAATGGCCTTGGGATAGGCTCATAGCCACCTTCCACGACCACTTTGGCAGCAGAAACCTGCAGAACGCGCTGCATACAGAGTTCTGTCACTTCTCCTTCAAAACCGGAGAGTCTGTTCGAGAATTCTCAGAGCACTTCCAAGAGCTCATCGACCAGATGACCTGTCCGCCTCAACTCGAAGATATTCTTGTTGTTCTCAGGAACGCCCTTCCTGAAGAACTTGTCTCGGGATTTATTTCTTCTTGCATCGCCAACCCCCCTACTTCTCTGGCCGATGCCATCGGCATCGCCTTGGAACACGAATCCGCCTTGGAAGCCCGAAGCAAGAGAAAGCCCTCGAGACTTTCCCCTCCAAGCAGCTCGAACCACAACAAGGGGACCAAGAACAGCAAACCTTGGTGCTCTTTTCACCGTATGCACGGTCATTCGGACAAGGACTGCCGAGTCCTCTCCAAGAAAAAGAGTGATGGATCCTCCTCCTTTTCCTCTTTTTCTGCACCTGCTACCTCTTCTGGTGCTCCTCAAAGACCAGCTGGCGTCTGCTACAAGTGCAGTAAGGCGGGACATATGGCAAATCGTTGTCCTACTCATGGCACTTCTGCTAAGCCTCCGGCTTCTTCGCTCAACAGCATGTAGTCCCCTGGGACTGGTGTTTTTCCGGCTCCTCCTTCTGGCAGTGCAGCCTCCCCTTCTCCTTCTCCAGCTACTCCTTCTTTAAACAACATAGAAGAGAATCCCTTTCGGGAGTTTGAGCAAGCTGCAGCAGAGCTGTTCATGCTTGGTCTTGACGATCACGAAGCTCCTGCCTCCGATAACCCCTCTCCTGCTCCTGTTTCTGCTCCTATTATGGTTCCAGCAACCTTGAACAAGCAAAGAGTTATGGCCCTGCTCGACACCGGTGCCTCCTCTTCCTTTGTGGATCCTTCCCTTGTGAAACAGTTTCACCTCAAAACGACCCACACTCAACAGGATGTGGTTCTGGGAGATGATTCCTCTGCCTCTGTGTTTGCCGTTGCCTCCCACATTCGTATGGCGTGTGGTACTCGGAAGTTCTTCCACAACTTCCTCGTTCTCAAGCTCTCCGGTTCTACTCAAGTGATCTTTGGCTGAGACATCCTTGATAGGATAGGCATTGGTCTGTTTGGAATTCCGGTCCGCTTCCCTGGCCCTAAGCCTTCAGCGCCAGACAATAAGAACGTCGCTTCTTCTGATAAGTACGTGGAGTCTCCTTTGCCATTGTAGACCACATCAAGGACCTTCTTGAAGAGAACAGCCGTATTCCTCAAGGTCCTTCCTGTCCGCTTCCAGAAGGGACAATCCTTTTGGATACCAGAGATCACCCTCCGATATTCAAACATCAGTATCCTATACCAGAAGTCTGGCATTCCTCCATCAATGAGCAGCTTGAAGAGTGGTACCGCCACAAGGTTATTGTGGATGCTCCCATGGACTTGCCATGGTCTTCGCCCATTCTTTGCATCCCTAAGAAGGATGCTAATGGCAATTGGACTTCAGCCTGTACCTGCATTGATCCACGAGCTATCAACTCTATCATTGTGGATATCCACTTCCACATTCCTGGTATCCTTGCTGTCGTAGAGTACGTCCTTGGCTTCTGTATCGCCAGCTCGCTAGATTTAGTGTGGAGCTTCATGCAGCTTCTAATCTTTGCGCCTCACCAGATCAAGCTCACCTTCACCTGGCGAGGGCGCCGCTACTGCTTTCGTGGAGCTCCCTTTGAGGTGAAGATCGTTCCGGCCGCTATGCAGCATCTCCTTGCCGCCATGCTTAAGGACCTCGCTGACTGCACCGCACACTATATTGATGATTGCCTCGTCTTTTCCCGCTCTGCCTCTATTGATGAGCACGTTGAAAAGCTTCGCTTGGTTCTACATGCCATCAACAACACTAGTCTCTGTCTCCATATCGAGAAGTGTCATTTTGGCTTCTCACTGCTCCGTCTGGTTGGATACATTGTCTCCAGCGAGGGCTATGCTCCTGATCTGGATAAGCTTTCCGCCTTCAACAGCCTTCCCGTACCTACTACCAGCAAGGAACTTCAGTCTTATCTGGGCTTCATCAACTTCTTGCGCAGCTTTGTGCCTTTATATTCTCGCCTAACAGCTCCGTTGGATGCCCTCTGCAACGTTCCAGATGTGCAACCCTTTTGGAACAAGAACTGCGATGAAGCTATCAGTGCCCTTCACCATATCCTCAGCTCTCCTCCGGTTCTGAGCAAGCCGGACCCCAGTCTTCCCTTCCTTGTTGGTACCGATGCTTCCCAATATGGCATTGGTGCTGTGCTCTATCAAGAGTCTGCTGATGGTATTCGCCGTTATATTGCCTTTGCTAGCCGTGTCCTCAACTCTGCTCAACGCAACTATCCTGCCACGAAACGCAAGCTTCTTGCTGTGGTCTTTGCCCTCCACCAGTTCCGCTGTTGGTTGTGGGGTTGTCGCTTTACCTTGTTCACAGACCACAAGGCCTTGTCGTATCTCTTTACGGCCAAGCATTCTTCTTTCATGCTTAATCATTGGGCTTTCTTGCTGCTCCAGTTTGACTTCGACATCGTCCACCGGCCTGGCGTTCAGATGGTCTTGGAAGATGCGCTTTCTCGCCTCTACTCGCCCAACTTTTGGGAGGAAGATGGTCTGGCTCCGCCAGTAGTTCCAAACGAGTCAAAACCTTGGCTCCGGTAAAGAAGCAATGCAGCATTCCAAGAGTTCCTTCCTTGTCCGTGCTTGATGCCTCTCAGCACCCTCCAGTTGCTCCGTCAAGAGAACTTGTCCGTTACATCAAGCTGTTTTTGGACAAAATGGCCCCTTCTTCCGTGGAAGAACAACAGGAGTTACTCTCCCGCCTTCATCTCGCTGGCCATGAAGGTGCTGCCAATCTCTTCAACAAGGTCTGGAACGAAGGTTTCTTCTGGCCTTCCCTTCGGGCTGATTGCTTTGCTACTACCCGTTCGTGTGATGCCTGCCTTCGTTTCAACGTTGCCAAGCATGGTTTTCATCCTCTGAAAACCATCTCCGCCACTTTTCCCTTCGAACACGTTGCCTTGGACCTGTTTGGCCCACTCGCCACCGATGAATCTGGTTTCTGTTATGTTTTGGTGGTCACCGACATTGCCACCAGGTTTACCCTTCTCTGCCCTTTGGTTAACAGGACAGCAGCTGCTACCGCCAGTGCCTTCTATGGGGTCATAGGCGATTTTGGCTTTCCCAAGATTGTACCGTCAGACAACGGCTCCGAGTTCGTCAATGAGACCATGGCTACTATCAAGGCTATATCTGGCTTCGACCACAGATTTATTGCTGCCTATCACCTGCGAGCCAATGGTGCTGCTGAGGCCCATGTCAAGCTTGCCAAGTCCGCCTTAATGAAGCTGGTCTCTTCTGATTGGAGTCACTGGTCTACCTTCCTTCCAGCTGCCCAATTTGTGATCAATCAAAGGCTGACCTCTAGGCATAAATCGACTCCCTTTGAGCTCTTTCTTGGACGCCCTGTCAACCTTCTGAGTGATTTTTCCAACGTGGAATCCAATCCCCTTCCTGAGGCTGACCACCTTGCACAAATTGCCAAGTTGCATTCTGTTGTCTGGCCTGCTGCTTCTGATGCTACCGACCTCTACAACCAGATTGTGTCTGTGATGCATGACTCTTCTGTTTCCTTGGTTGAATTCAAGCCAGGCGATACTGTTATGCTTCGTCATTCTGCCGTCACCTCCAAGATAGATCCGAAGTATCTCGGCCCCTTCTCTGTTAAACACAGAACCAAGAGTGGTGCATATATACTAGTGGATGTTACTGGCAACAAGTTGGAAGATCGTATTCCTCCTTCTCTTCTTAAGCTAGTTCCCTCTCTCCCTTCTGGTTCCTTGATACCCCTATCCTCTACTCCAGTTCTTCCTGATAAGACCAATTTGGAATCTCAAGCCGACCTTGATACTTCTGATGATGTTAATTCTGAGTCTGATGATGATAACGATGATGATTACTCCAAGTCCTACGAAGTTAGCAAGGTGCTAGACCACCATGGACCTGCCAACCGCCGAGAATACAAGGTCAGATGGAAAGGCTACTCCAACATAATAGCCCTTCTTCTCTTCCTGTCGACCTCTCCCTCATGCCTGTCGACCTGAGGAAACCTCTCAATGTCCAACTTCTCCTTTCTTGAACTTCTCCTTTCTTGTTGTTTTCTCTCTCTGCCCTTTTATGCTGATATTCTCTGTTCTTCTTTTTTGGATAATTGTTCTAGCTTAAATACTGCCTCTCCTTGCTTCTTCTTCTTTTTCCTCTCGGGACAACTTACAACAAAACACAAGATACTTTACTATCACTTGTACTCTTCACTTTTAGTAAATTAAGTTCGGGTCTCATACTTACTTTGTCTTCGCCATCATTCCCGTTCTTATTTTACAACATTGTCACTGATCATCATGCGTTGCTCTGGTTGTTGCACAGTTGGTCTGACAGCACACAGCTAACACGGTGGTGCATGGAGCTCCAGGCGTATGACTTTCAGATTGTTCTTCACACAGGCAAGAAGCACCAGAACACTGATGCACTCAGCCGGCCTCCCTTTGTTCTCTTTGGCAATGGTCTTTTGCTAGCGGATACAGCACTGGTCAGTTTTCAGTCCCTCACCAAAGTCGAAGTTATTGCTGCTGCCTACAACGAGTGCCTTGGTAATGAGCCATTTCCAGAGCCAGACAAGTATAAGGAGTTTGTGGCTGCCTCCATGTGTGCTCATCAGGCCACTTATGGTGGCCCACCAGTTCATCTTCTTCCATTCGCATGCACACCCGCACCCAGTTAGTGGTGCCCACCACCCTCCAGGAAGAGCTCCTCACCTTCTACCATGATGAGCCTCTGTCTGCGCACATGGGCCAGCAGCGCACGTTTGAGCGCATGCAAGACCTCTACTGGTGGCCATCCATGTGACAGGACGTCCGGCACTGGGTCGAAAGCTGTGTGCCATGTCAGCAACGTAAGTGGCCTGCCAAAACACTTCAGGCCCCCATGCAGCCCATCCAGACGGACTACATTTGGCAGCATGTCAGTATGGACATTATGGGACCTCTCCCTACCACCAACTCCAGGAACTGTTATATCCTGTCCTTCACTGACTACTTCTCAAAGTGGTGGAATCCTTTCCTATGCCTGACCAGAAAGCACATACCGTAGCCCACTTATTCGTTGAGCAAATCCTGTGCCACCACACAGCACCTAGCATTCTGCTTAGCAACCATGGCAAGCAGTTCACCAGCAAGCTGCTTCACCACATCAACGAGCTGCTGTGCGTCCAGAAGCACTTCACCACACCGTACCATCCCCAAACAGACGGTCAAGTGGAACGCTTCAACTCTACACTGCAAGCCATGCTCTCCATGTATGTTCGGGAGGAGCAAACCAACTGGGACGAGTTTCTGCCATATGTCCTTTGTGCCTATCAGAACACTGTGCACAAAACTACAGGCACCACCCCCTTCTTCCTTGTGTTCAGCCACAATCCCACATTTCCTGTTGATGTTCAGTTTTGCCTTGCTGCTCAACTGGGCTCTGCCAAGGATGGCAGCCATGACATGATAGAGCGGTTGGAAACTGCACGATCCCACGTTGCAGAAGAGATCCATAAGGCTGGCACCCATAGTAAGCTCCTCTACAACAGGCAGGTCAGCAGCACCAGCCTTCCCCTCAGCACAGAGGTCATGCTCTTTGTGACGCCTACTGGAAAGAAACACACCCATAAGCTGCAACGCTGTTGGCATGGCCCATACAAGGTTATTGAGGTTCTTTCCAACCTCAACTACCACATTCAAAGCTGCGCCAATGCTGACAATTGCCAAGTCGTTCATCCCAACCGTTTGAAGCTATTTCATAAATATGACGGGCTGAAAGGTGGAAGTAAGGCGCTTCCTGTTGCGTCCAAGAATCAAGCGACTCTTTGTCCAGGAGAAGGATGGAAGCACCACCCTTAGCAAAAACGAAAGAAGAAAAAGAAATAGAAGAAGAAAAAGAAGCAGAGAAGAACCAGCCAGCTCATAAACTAACTAGAACAGAACCAAAGAAGAGACGGCTTGCAAAACGGTGATGAAAAGGACTAAAAGCAAACGAATTGAAGGAAGGCAATTCCCCCCAGAACAGCAGAATCAAGAAGTAGCAATAGAAGAAGAAACACAAGGAACAGATGGAGAAGAATATGAAGTGGAGGCCATCAAGGACATGAGAAATGGAGAAGATGGAGTGGAGTACCTCATCAAATGGAAAGGATACACTCTGTGGCACAACCATTGGGTGAAAGAACAAAATCTGCACTGTGACAACCTACTGGTGGAGTTTTTGAGGCAACGGCCAAGCAGCAACAACGAGAAAAGCAAACAGGCAAAGGGCAAGGAGAAAGAAGTTGACTAATACATGGCATGAATGGAGAAGAGGCTTGAAAGTGGAGAAGATCCATGGGGATGGACAAGCCAATGCTGTGACATTGACTTTCAAGCCAACAAGTGTTGTTGTTGGCTCAAAAGTGAAGAAGGATGTCACACAGCACGATCTCAGCCTGATCAATAGGATGACATCACCCAGCCAATCAACGGAATCTCTAAGTATTGCGTTACCACAGGAGAAGGGAAAAGGGGGAAAAAGGAGAGAATAACAGAATTAGAGAGAGAAACTGTACACACGAAGCAGGTCTTTCTAATAAGAGCAAACCAAGAACCATCCCAATCTTATCTCTCCTTGTGAGCGTTGTGCGAGAGAAAGGGATTGGCCCAACCCAAGGCCGGGTTGTGACATATGCTTTTCAACAATAAATACTTCTTCTTTTCTTTTCTTTTTATATAACAAAAGAAAGAACTCAAATAAGAATGTACCCATAAACACGCTCATTTTCTTCTATTTAATTAAAAAAGTTTCATTTCTATCTATCTTTCTTTGTTTTTTTCATGGTTCTATACTTAAATTTCAATATTTTTTGGATAAGTCAAACCATTTGATGATAAATGCTTCATAATAAACACAATAGCAATAATCACAAAGCATAGCAAAGAAAAACACTATTAATCAACTTGTTGATGATTCGTTTCTCATACATTCAATGGTGACTCCTTCTGAATTGAGCAATGCTGTTTGACCAAGGCCTAATCCTTTGAGCTTCAATACTGATCTATGCTTAGCATTTTGCATGGCTTGGGGAACTTAGTTATATGCTATATTCTTGTGAAAGATGTGTTCCTGGCCAAGATCTGCAGGTCTTTTTTGATAACTCTCCTGCTGTGCTTTGATGATAAGTCCTCTTTGTCTCCAGTTACAATATCACAACCCGGCCCTGGGTCATGCCAATCCCTTTCTTTCTCACAACACTCACAAAGAAGAGATAAAATTGGAGTGGTTCTTAGTTTGCTCTTATTAGAAAGACCTGCTTCGTGTGTACAGTTTCTCTCTCTAATTCTGTTATTCTCTCCTTTTTCCCTCTTTTCCCTTCTCCTGTGGTAACGCAATACTTAGAGATTCTGTTGATTGGCTGGGTGATGTCATCCTATCAATCAGACCAAGATCATGCCACATGACAACAATGTTGTTTACCTCATAGTGCTTCATTGCTTGTTTTATATCCTTCTCAGCCTCTTTGTTCTCTCTTCTTTTTCTCTTTTCTTCCTTTTGACAGATCCTAGAAAAACCCTGAGTAAGAGCATTGCACCTTTATCTACAATTGCATCATAGATTACTTGAGTTTAATTCTAGTCAACACAACACCAACTTTTTCCTTAAATGATTAGAAATAATACTTAACATTCATTATAAACCTGTTGTAAAATGAAAACAGTGTTAAAACCTGAGCATAAACAGGAACAAAGAGTAATATGAGAGCTAAATGTATTTAATAAGAAAAAGAAAACGAGTGTGTTTTTAAGTGTATTGTTGTTGAAAATGCTCAAGCCAACAGGTGATCAGAGATGCTTTTCAATCAAGGGCTAGCATGTTAACAAATAATGAATTTAACAAGCCTGATCAGAATGAAGCCAAATGATATTTCTTAGTTCAAAGATAAAGGTGCCAATTAATGTGAGCAGAAATAGTAGCATAAAGATCATGAATATAATCATTGAGAAAAAGAGATAACTTGGTATCTATTAAACAGTTATCAATATAGTGAATAGAACAATGACACAGTTTATTGAAAATGACAAACATTAGACATTGCATATATAAGGAAACTGTCTTGATACCAAAAGCAACACTACAAAACAACCAACACTTGCCTTGCTGCATGAAGGTAAGTTTGAGCTGGTCTTTAGGAGCAATGAGGATTTTATTGAAGGACCACATACAATCTAATGAAGAAACCACAAAGAAACCAGCAACACGTTTCACAATGTCAAGTCAGAAGGGATAATGTAAATGTCATTCACAAAACAGAATGGATAGTTCAAGGTTCTACACAAAGGTGTATAATAGTTAATTGATCAAAAGTATCCTTTTTAGGAATGGCTAGGATGAAACTGTGTGAACTTAACAAAAGAAAGGAACAAATGATTAAAAAGGAGTGTATTCCAGAAGAAAGAAAGAAAAACAACAAGAGGGAATCTCCATCATTGCTTTAGAATACACTGAGAAGAGAAAAGGAGAAATGGAAAAGAAGGAAAAAATATGAAAAAGAAGAAGCTGAGGGTCCAGGAAGAGACCTAATATGAATTAGTAGAATAGAGTTGGTATTTTACTAACGATGCAAAACAGCTTGAGTTAGAGGAGAAGAGAATCCAAGAAGTTTTGAATAGTATTAATGATATGTTGCTGCCTGGATGGAGGAAAAGACTTTTCATGATATTGCTCAGGAGTCATAACATTAGAATCATTATTAAGAGGCAAAGAAGAAGCATTACTTATTTTGAGGCCCAATTTCTTCAGCATATCACAGCTGACAATGAGATCGCAGCACCCCTTGAGCCTCTCCAGAATGTCCCTGATATCCGACCTTATTGGAATAATGACTGTCAACAAGCACTTGGTACTTTCAAGCACATCATCACCAGTCTAACCATCCTAAGTGCACCAGATTGGGACAAACCCTTTCATGCTGACACCGATACTTCTCTGCATGGTGTTGGAAGACTCCCTTTCACAGTTATATACTCCTTCCATTCTCAGCAATATACTGCTGAATGTTCCTCAAGTTCCTCAGAATACCATAACTCTGGCCTTGAAACTCAAAATCAACAACATCAAACTTGATGACAGCCAACTCTCAGCTTTCTTACATATATTAAATGACTTTGTCAAGGACCTTCTCAGCAAAACAGTTCCTCCACCTAATGAACATCAACAAATCTTGGAACAACTCCACTTTATCAGCCATGAAGACACTGAAAGCCTTCTTAACAACGTTCTTAAGGAAGGTTACTTCTGACCCAACATTCACAATGACTGTTCATCAAGGTCATACTTCAAATAGTCTACTCCTTCATCTACAAAAAGGTTGCCAAATACTCCGCCAACAGAGAAAAACACTTCAACACCAACAACAAGAACATCTAACAGGTTCTAAACAAAAAAGGGCGCCCCTTTTTGGAAATTATTTTTTCTCCTATCAAAATATTCACAAAAAATAATATTTAATTATTTTTCAAAAGAAAATTATTATATTCAAAAATAATTTCAAAGGACATAAAAATAAATATACTACTCTTAAATTCTTTTTCAAAGATAAATAAATAATTTTCATAAATAATACAACAATGGATTTTATTATAATAGAAAACAATTCAATTTACAAAAAAAATATTTAAAATAAATAATACCATTTTAAAACAAAATCTCATTATTTAATGAATACAACTTTATTTTTAATTATATTATATCACTCATGCAACTACTTAACAAATTAAAATAACCAATAAAACAAAAAATGAATTCAAAAAAAAAACAATAAAAGCATGTATTTAAAATGACTATAATAAGACTGATAAAGAAACAACCTAACTGCACCAACTTGAAGAATGTAGCAAAAGACCTTTAATAAAATGAAAGAAAGCATAAAAAAAGGGGATCTCTACTAATAATCAAAATACTGCTTTTCTGTGTGTTGATTGTTTGTGGAGAACAGATTTTAATAATCTTATAAGGTCCTCCTTTTCAACTACATCAAAGTTTCTTTGACTCACCAATTGACATCATCTTGGAGTGAATGAGTACTAAGTTGCTAACCTTAAACTCTTCCTTCAGTTCTCTATGTTACTTCTGAATCTTTTTTTGCATTGCAGGAAGTAGTATTAAATGTATCCTTCTTTCTTGCTTCCATCAACACATTTCTTTTCTAAGTACTCTCTCATTCTTGACTTGCAGTTAAAGTGTTTGTGAAGGGTAACGTATTCTAGAAAGAACAAAGACAACAAGAAGGAATCTTTGTCATTGCTTGAAAGTATACCAAGAGAAAGGGAAAAGGTGAAAAGGAAAGAAAGGAAAATGTAAGCACTGGCACTTGAGTGCCATGAATGAGTAGTCATGACACTTGTGAAAGAAAAGAGGAAAGGGCAATAGAGCTGTTGAAAGAAAGGTTAGAACCAATGACTAGTTTGGCCTTCATCCAATGAAGTCTTGTTGCTGTCAAAGAGGTGTTGGCTTTGTGTTATCAACATTTGTTAAAAGTGTGCCCACATGTACAAATTGAAAGAAAATGATTTGTTGGTAGTGAAAAACAAAAAGATGGGGAAAGACAATGATTTAGAGGAAGTGTGCACATATGTGCAAATCAAAGAATAACAAAAAAATGTGGAAGAGGAAATGATTTGTTGGAAGTGCGCATGCATGTACAGATTGAAGAAAAACAAAAAGATGAAGAAAAATGATTTATTGGAAGTGCGTACAGATTGAAGAAAAACAAAAAGATGAAGAAAAATGATTTGTTGGAAGAGCGCACATGTGTGCAGATTGAAGAAAAACAAAAAGATGGGGAAGAGAAAATGATTTATTAGAAGTGCACACATGTGCACAGATCGAAGATGAGGAAAGAGAAAATGATTTGTTAGAAGTGCATACACGTGCGCAGAGTGAAGATGAGGAGAGAAAATGATTTATAACAAGTGCTCACATGTGCGCAGACTGAAGCAATGAGGAAAAAAAAGATTTATAGGAAGTGCACATGTGTGTGCAGATTGAAGAAAAACAAAAAAATGGGGGAGAGAAAGTGATTTGAGAAAGTGCATACACATGCACAGATTGAAGAAAAACAAAAAGATGGCGGAGAGAAAATGATTTATAGGAAGTGCACAGATTGAAGAAAAACGAAAGCGCACACATATAGCTTGCAGAAAAAGATTACCTCGCCAACTTGAAGTTTGTAGCAAGCAGCAGACAACTGAAGTTTGTTTCCTATTTTCTTCTTCCCTTTTTCTCCTTTTTTCTTTTTGCTTATGTCGACAAAAATCCAACTGGACACCGATGGAAGCAAGCAGCGATCTGCCAATCCTTTATTTCTTTATGATGGCATTCATCAGTGAGCTTCATGGTTATGACACTGATGGAAGTACTAGCACTCCTCATTCTTCTAATTGTTTGTGTTCTTTTCTCTTTCTAGAACCAAGAAAAGAAACAACAGAGTGATGAGAGCCCAATGTAATTTAATACATGAAAGAGAAAAGATAAGTGTGTGATTGTGTGTGTGTTTGTCCTCTGTTTGTGAACTGCAACCTCGAGTGAAGAAAATGAAAGAAGAACCAATTTATAGTTAGGAAGGGAACCTTAAGGGCCAGAGATCGAGGGTTTGTCAGCGAAATTGCCAATTCTCAATTTCTGAGCTTGAAGAAACTTCAGGGGAAAAGACTGGAAACAACGAGTTGATCTTCGATGTTGAGAAGATTGATTGAAGAGGTGATGTCGATTATCGGCAGAAAAAGACCGAAGAGAAAGAAAGAAGGAAGAATGACGAGAAAAGAGTTGGTTATGTTAGCAGTTGCCAACAAACTACACTAGTAGTATTTTCTTTGAAGGTTTTACCATTTGTATCTTAGGCAATATTATAAAAACTGGTATTTTGGCCCAGCTCAGTGTTATACATAAAAGCCTTGACTTGTTTCATACACAAATGTTATCAAAAGGGATAATACTTTACATATTAATAAAGTTAGTGACAAGTTAAGTGTTTTTTTTGTTATCTTTTAAGCAATACTAAAGATTCTTTATTGTTTTCTTGTTTTCATTTAAAATACACTTTCTTTTGTTCACTTTTTTGTTTCCTTTATTAAATCAAGCTTCACAAACATTTTTTTAAATTTACTAGTAACAAGTTTTTCTCTTTTTTTAAACAAAATGAACACCATTGGATAACTTTTTTTATATTTTTTATTAACATTATAAATATTTGATATTCAATAACTATGAACACAAAAATTATTAACAAAATTAATTTCAAATGTTTTTTTTTCAACATAAAAATATTTATTATTTACTTTTAAAAATAATTAATAAATATTTATCAAAAATAATTTTAGATAAATAGTCCCTTTTTTGTTTAGAACATGTTATCTACTTCTCTCCTGGGAACAAGGTGATGCTGAAAAACTCGTCAGCAAACTCCAAAACTGATCCCAAATTTCTTGATCCCTTCATCATCCACCACTGCACTGATAATGGAGTCTAAGTTCTTCACGACATCACTGGCAACATACTCCCTGACAAGGTTCTGTCAAGTGCTCTCAAACCTGTGGATCCTGACACTCCTTTCAAAGATAAGCACTTTGAAGTTGAAAAGGTCCTCAGCCATGACGGCCCACCTTCTGATCACTACTATTTCGTGAAATGGAAAGGATAACCCAATTCAAGTAACTCTTGGGTTGCAGCTGTTATACCACTCTCCCATAATACCTATCCCTATCTCTCCTTGTATATATATTTCTTTCTTTCATTCTATTAAAGGTCTTTTCCCTGCACACAACGAGTTGGTATCCGTTGGGTTGTTCCCTCACCAGCCTTATCACACAGCTAAGGACTTCAGCTCTCAGCAACCTGTTACCACCTACTGAGGGAAGAAGTACCCCAAGAAACAATCACAAACAGCATTAGTTCTCTTTGGAAAGGAAATCCATTTCTTTCATTATGACTTCTTGTCGACACTCCTCCTTGGATACTTCCAAATTTTCTCACCCTTTTTATTTTCCCCTTTTCCTCATGACACATTCAAAGCACACACTTTGGTCAACACCCCTTTTTAATGTAAATAAACCCAGAGTTGCTTTTATGCCATCCCTTTCTTGATATGCAGGGTTATTTCCCATCAACAACCTCATTGTCTTTCTTGAAAAATTTGTCATAATAGCAGAACATGTGGCCCAACTTCTGATGAAGAAGAGGTCATTGTCACCATCTTCAATCTTCTTGGTAGCATTGTTCATGAGTTGTAGGACAACGGAACATGCTCATGGTTGGGAATGCCTTGTTGGTCTTCTATGAGTATGAACCTGTTGATCTACTGACAGAAGCTGATAGTGCTGTTGTACTTCTGGAAACACTTCCAGTTAATGTAAACAAGTCGTTGCTGCTGCTAGTGCCATTGGTGCCTAGGGAGTGTGTCTTCCTCTGGTTCCTCATTAGAACTTGCTGCTTCCTTGCTGCCCAAGGGAACATCAACATAGGTCCTCTGCTGTAGCACCAGCATGATTGCTGGGGACTGATAAGGGGAATCATTCTGTCTTATCTGCACTCTTTGTAGTGGAGGGCTATGCCTGTATGCATCCTAACCCTTTCAGGTTTGCCAAGGTTCACATTTAACAGAGTAAAAGCATTCACATAGGCACCATGCATGGTGATACCGTCATGAATCCTGACTCTAACTTGCTTGCAGTCAGACTTCTCCTCCTTTTTCTCGTTATCATCCACCAGGGAAAGTCAGCAAATATCTGGCTGTGTCTCCAGCAGCGTTTGCACGTCATTAGGGCATCACTCTACAGCCAGAGCCACTAAATATGCAGTAAGCACTGCTAGTTGCTACTGCTGAGCATGGATGAGGATGAGCATCTCATCATGTCCCAAGTCACAAGCAGGAGTTGCCAGAAGATATGTCATAAGCTCAGTCAATAAAAAGGGTCCAATATCAGTAATTATAATCACCATGAAGTATAATTAAATCTCCCTTGAAAAAAGGGCAAAATCAAATTGAGAATAGGATCCCAAACAAAAACACCACACAAACTGCTAAGCTGCTTGTGCAAATGAAGCAAGGCGATTAGAAGATCAGAAAACAACACTTTGATGGTTTAGTCACCTAAGTATTAGGATGACTACTCTGATGTCACTACTTGTAACAATGATTACATCACCTTGTGTTTATTTGTAAGAGGGGATATGTATAACAATGTCAGTTTCTCTCTGTGGGTAAGCATCGTTGCTCGCCTTTTTTCTCTTTCTTCTTTGTTAAGAGTTTTAAGTGATTCTCTTTTGTTTCTCAATTTTGTCATATTCTGCTGTTGATGGCTGGTCACTGCTTGACTCTGATACAGCTGACTCTATTCTTGTAGACTTATATAACCTGTCTGTCAACACTATCACACAGAGAACAAAAAATCCTCCAGGTTGGATCCTCTACAAAACCTTTACAACAAAGACATTGAAAAGTTCAGTGATTATATAGATTGATGTGGTGGAAATTGCACTTGGATGATTTATTTCATATTCAAATATTGCTAAACACAATTTCTGTGTAGATTGAACTTTACAAAAGACAGAAAACTTGTTCTAAAAAAGGGTTATCAATTACAACTCAGTGCAAAACTCTTTGAGAGGGCATACAATGATGACCTTTCTACCTCTTGGTAGTAATAAAATAATCAAAAAAATTAAGGGGAGAAATTTATTATTTTGATTTACAAAATTGGTGAAGAAGAATAGTGAGGAAGACACAGGTTATGTTTAAAGCCAAAGTTTGCCTTGTCCAGTGAAAGGAAATCAGGATCAATGATTAAAGAGGTGAAAGCAAGATACCAAGGATCTGGCAGATAATGATGGACATTAAGGATTGTTTCAAAGCACTTAAGGAAAAAGAGAGTGTTGAGTTTTCCTGAGTTGAACTTGGGCAGTTGGTGAATTGCAGAACAAGAAAAAGAAAAAGAAAAAGGAAGAGAAAAGGATGAAGAAGTAGAAGCAGGACAGACATGAATAAATAAGGAAGCACTAGTGAAGTGGACACTGTTGCAGCTATTTCAGAGACAAGAAAAGTGTGCCATCAAAGTCGAGATACAGGAAGAGAGTCATCAAAAGAGGTCTACATCTTGGCCAGGAATATGCAGTTCAGAGTTCTCTTTACAAGAGCAAAATGTGTGGTTAAGTTATTCAATACTTGCTGAAAGGTGTTGATGTTGATAGAAGGGTCTAGAATTTGGACTTATAGTTGTCCTCATCGTAAATAATGAGCTTAGTATAAGTACTAAGTATTGAAGTCCAAAGGATAGGCTATGACCTGTTGAAATTTCTCTACAATGCTCCTATTACCCTCTTTCTCTATTTCCTAATTCCCTGATTTACCCAATGTCATCATCCTTGATGACATCTCTTCCTTTCCTTCTGATAGCTATGATGCTATCCTATTTCTCCTTTCTTCTACTCTTATATTTAAAGAGCATCTTTATTATTTGTACCTTAACAGATAACAACAAAAGGCAACACAACCATCATGATGTTAGAAACCGGAGGCTCAGGTATCATCGCTGCCCCTGCTGATGCCAGTGTAGATGCAACAGTGTACAACAAGCAGCAACAAGATATTGGCAAGTGCTGCGAGATCATCACGCTTTCTCTGTCTCCCTGGATCCACAACTTCATGCATGACCTACCCTACCCTGGCGATATGTTGAACAAACTTGACTATCTCTTTCACTGCGTTGACCAAATGGAGGCAGTAGGGCTACTGAAGCAACTCATAAGTCATAAAGTGAATGAAGCCTCTTTCACTACAGACATCTCAACTCTGAAAGACCTACTCAACAAACTTACCTTCTATGCCAACAAACCCGAAAATCCCATTCTTTCTGTTGGCAGTTCCACTCAAGCAACAATCACCATGTTGGTAGAATCACCAACACTTATCTCAAGACTCCTCATGTTGGATCTGTCCCAGACCCTCAGCTCTCCTTTCTTTTGTATCCCCCATCCTTCCTTTCTCCCTTTTCCCCTTTCTCTTGGTGTACTTGAAGCAACATCGGAGATTCACTCTTGTTGTCTTTCCTCTATTCTCTTGAATACACTCCTTGTCTCATCACCGACTCTTTCCTTCCTAAGGTTGGATTCAACCAACAGCCATCTTCTGTCTTCCTAACAAGTACTATGATCTTTTTCATGGGGCTAATGCTGCAAAAACAGTGGATGAGGCCCTGAACACCACGATGGTAGAGCACTCTTGCTGAAGCTAAAAGGGCGTCATACTGGAGGAACAGGTGCGCTTCACCAAAACTGGCAAACCTTACTGACAGAACAAAGGCTCCTCAGGCAGCAGTTTGCAATGAAGAAAAAAGAACAAGTTCCCGTCCTGCAAGCACTGCCAACAGCAGAACCACCCAAGTAGAAGATGCTGGAAGAAGTTCAGCTATCCATCCAGCAGCAAAAAGGAGAAGCGAAATGACAAAGGCAAAAACAAGCAACCAATGGACTCCTCCAATGATGATGAAGAAACCTATGTGGCTTTCATGGCTCAAGACGAAGAAAATCGTCACTCCTCTTCCTCCTCCTTCTCTTCTATGTTGTCAATAAAAACTGTTTACTGGTATCTCGATTCTAAAGCAAGCAAACACATGAGTCCGCACAACAAATGGTTCACTGATCTTGATTTTTGGTATACTCAAAAAGTCATTTTGGGAAACAATCAGTCTGTCCCTGCGGTTGCTCAAGGCAACATCTCTCTTGCCCTTGATGATGGTAAAACCTCCATGACACTTAAGAACGTTCTAGTTCCAGACCTTTCTACAAATCTACTCTCCATGTCAGCTCTCACAGATGCTGGCTTCAAGGTCGACTTCAACATGAGCTCGTGTATCATCTATGACAGCAAGCAAAGATGTGTTGTTGTCATACCCAACAGAACCTACCTGGTCCATGCTTATCACATCATTAAAGATGGTCATGCCTATGCTTACTTTGCAAGCTCGGTCTCCTCCAAAGAGCTTCTTTCCTCTACTTCATGGCATCCCACCAACACTCCTGCCTATCTGCAGCCCATGCCCCTTGAACTCTGGCATCGATGTCTTGGTCATATCAACCTCAACTCTCTCTGTTGGTTACCTCTCCTCATCAACAGCATTAAATTCTCCAGCGGCTGTGGAAGCAAAACTCTCCCAGATGTTCCTCCATGTCAAGCCTGTATCCTCAGTAAGCAACAACAAGTCAAGGCACCTAAGAAGTCCTCAACACGTGAAACTGAAAGACTAGCTCTCATTTACTCTGATGTCTGTGGCCCTATGAGTCCCTCAAACAGTGGTACTCACTACTTTGTCACCTTCACTGATGATGCTACTCATAAAACTTGGGTCAACTTTATGAAACGCAAAAATGAAGTTCCTGAATACTTTGAACATTTTCCCCCTCGCATGGTCAAGCAGACCGGCCTCAATATTCATATGTTCCACAGCAACAGTGGCGGAGAATAACTCAGCAACAAGTTCAAGGAATGTCTCAACACACAAGGACAGCAGCAAATGCTCCTCATCAAATTGGAATGCAACCATGTTAGAACCTGAGCATAGAACCAAGACAGGAACCAAGAGAAAGACGGGAGCCAAACGTATTTAATGAGAGGAAGAAAACAAGTGTGTTTGTGAGTGTGTTGTTTCTTCGTTTTTTCATCTGTGTGTTCTTGGTTGTGGGAAAAGTATTTATAGTTGAGAAGGCAACCAAGGAAGGTAAGGGGCTCGGGGTTGGGGAGTGACTTCTTGGTTTCTTTGTTCTTAAGTTCTAGGCTCAGGAAAGTTCCAGGGAAGGCAGGAGAAAAATCTTCGGAATGGCTCGGTGTCGACATAAAAGATCGATGATAGCTGACGTGAGATTGTCGACAGAAAAGAGAAAAGAAATGAAGAAAGAAACGAAGAAAGAGTTGGTTATGTTGGCAGTTGCCAACAGCCATGCATAGTGAAATCAACTCACTTATCAAGAACAAGACCTACGTCCTTGTTCCATGTCCGAAGAAAATCACCAGTCAAAAGTAGTAGAAGCATATCATCAAGTCCAAGTGGGTCCATTATCTCAAAATCAACCCCAATATTATCATCAATCACTACAAGTCCCATTTCTTTGCTAAAGGCTTTACTCAAGTTGCCGGCATCGACTACTTCAAGACTTTCTCTCCAGTTGCTAAGCTCATCTCGGTTTGTATCCTCATCTACATAGCCACCTCTGAAGACATGGAGCTTCACCAGATGGATACCAACACTGCCTTTCTCTATAGTGTTCTCGATGTGGAAATCTACATGGAACAACTTGAAGGCTTTGTTGATCCTGAGCATCCAGACTGGGTATGGCATCTCCAACACTCTCTCTACGGCCTCAAGCAAGCTCCAAGAATCTGGAACCATGTCATCAATGAGTTTCTCAAGAGTCTCAGCTTTATGCAATCCTCGGCAGACCAGTGTATCTACGTCAAGTTCAAAGGGGAAGAAAAATGTATCATTGCCCTTTATGTGGATGACTTACTCATCACCACCTCGAATAAGCAACTTCTTGCCTACATAAAGTCTGTACTCTAGCAACATTTCAATATGAAAAACCTTGGTGATGCGAAATATATCCTTGGGCTTGAAATCAAACATGTCCACAAGAATCGTAAAACCACTCTTCTTCAAACCAAGTACATGAATGATATTCTCAAATGCTTCAACCTCTCCAAAGAATCATCCTACTCACAGTTTACTCCTTTGGATCCTGGCGACATTATTCTCAAGAAACGACCAAACCAAAGCCCTTTGGACACCACGATACCCTATTGCAGCGCAGTTGGCATTCCCATGTATGCCATGGTTGGAACTCGTCCTGACATTGCAACTGCTGTCAGCCAAGTCTCTCAATTCCTCTCCGAGCCAACTCTTCAACATTGGAAGTCAGTGAAGCACATCCTCCGCTATCTCCTCGGCACCAACAACTCTCTCAAGCTATGTGTGAAGCAACCTGGCTCAAATATCTTCTCAAAGACCTCAGCTACAAACAATGTGACCCAACTACCATCCATGTGGATAACAAAGGCTCCATTGACTTGGCCAAGAACCCTGTTCATTATCCAAGGACCAAGCACATCTCCATCCGTTGGCACTTCATTCAAGAAAAGGCAGCCTCCAAGGAAATAGCTCTCAGGTACATTCCTACCAGGGACAACATCGTGGACATCCTTACCAAGAACCTTGCCAAGGCTAAGCATCAGCAAGCTATCCAGGTGTCAGGTATCCAGGTCACATTGACGGGGAGTGTTGAAATTTCTCTACAATGCTCCTATTACCCGCTTTCTCTATTTCCTAATTCCCTGATTTACACGATGTCATCATTTTTTGATGCCATCTCTTCCTTTCCTTCTGATAGCTATGATGCTATCCTATTTCTCCTTTCTTCCACTCTTATATTTAAAGAGCTTCTTTATTGTTTGTACTCTAACAGATAGACAGACAATACACATCTTTTCTTCTACACATTGTTTCCCTTCCATTGCACACCTCTACTCTTCTAACATGACCAAGAGGCAAATGTCAAACCAGAAGGTGT
This sequence comes from Balamuthia mandrillaris, assembly GCA_031835245.1. Lineage (NCBI taxonomy): Eukaryota > Discosea > Longamoebia > Balamuthiidae > Balamuthia > Balamuthia mandrillaris. The sequence goes on along the minus strand of JAVKOQ010000414.1, from coordinate 8,971 downwards.
CACCATTTGTGACATAAAAGAAGTTTACCTAAGGCAGCTGAAAATAACAAAGAGATAGTTGGTACTAAAGAAGCAAAAGATTATTGTTGAAGGAGAGATTGCAGTTGTAATTGCTGTTGCTGCAGTTATTGTTGTTACTACTGTAAAAGTACCATGATCTGTAGAGTGATTATTGAGGTTTGTTGTGAATCTGTGGGTGATAAGCCTCCATCAGAAGTTAATGTCAGTGGTTAGTTAGTGTTTCCCATTGTCATATATTGTAGCTATTGCTATTGTGTCTGTCATGAAGCTTCCATCATCAAATTGTTTAACTTGTCAAAAAAAATGTTAAAACCTGAGCCTAGAACCAAGACAGGAAACAAGAGAAAGATAGGAGCTAAATGTATTTAATGAGAAAAAGAAAACAAGTGGGTTTTAAAGTGTATTGTTGTTGCTTTTCGTGTTAATTCTTCACGTTCCTATTGAAGGGAAGGTATTTATAGTTGAGAAAGAACCAAACTTAATTTACTAAAGTGAAGAATACAAATACTAGAAAAGTATCTTGTATTGTGTTGTAAGTTGTCCCAAGAGGATATTACATGATGCAATCTCGGTCTGATTGATAGAATGATATCAACCAACCAATGAACAGAATTTCCAAGTATTGTGTTACTGAGAGGGGAAGGAAAAAAGGGGGAAAAAGGAGAGAATAACAGAATTAAACAGGGAAATTGTACACGTGAAGCAGGTCTTTCTAATAAGAGCAAACCAAGAACCACCCCAATTTTATCTCTCCTTTGTAAGTGTTGTAAGAAAAAGAGGAATTGACATAACCCAAGGCCAGGTTATGACAAGAAAAAGAGAAAAAGAAGCAAACAAAGGTGATATTTAAGCTAAAAGAAAGATTCATAAAAGAACAAAGTATAAACAAGAAGAAAGAAGAGGAAAAAGAGAAGTTTCCTCTGAAGAAATTTGGAGGTATCCAAGGAAAGTGTTGACAGGAAGTCAGAATAAATGGAATGGTTGGTTTTCCAACACTCTTTTCTCCTTATAAAATATGAAGAAAACTTTGATAAAAACATACATAAATACACTTGCTTTTTTTTCATATCATGAAATATAATTGGCTTCCATGTTTCTCTTTGTTTTTTTCTTAGTTCTATCATAGACTTCACTACAATAATTATCAAATTTGGCCTTGAAACTGTAGTACTTATCTTGAAGCTTAGATTTATACTTAGGAAATGTAAAGTAATTATCTTCCCAGGTCATGTTTAAAGACAAGGTTTGTTGGAAAACTTCAACATAGGAGCTCTTTTTTTCTTTTTGTTGACTTCAAAGTGTTAGCTCGGACTAGTAACACAAGAATGCAAGAAAGTGAACAAGACCAAGAATATGCTTTAACCCATTGCCTGTTTTCCGGCCACCTAAGTGGTCACTGTTTTGCATTCTGATCACAATAAATTTTTGTAGACAATGATGATGTCAATGCCAGAAATAAACAAAAAAAGGGGAAAAAAGAGAAAAATGGAGGCACTGAAGAAACAAAAGAAAGGTTGCTGTTCTACTTGTGGCAAAGAGGGACACAACTCAAGAACTTGTCTGTTGAAATCTTATAAAGGCTTGATAAACTTTGATGCTATTGAGACTGCTCCGAAAATGGCAAACTTAAAAGGACCTCTTATTCCTGTACTGCTTGTAAGACATCACTTCATGCTAAAGACCTGATCCAGGCATATTGAAGAGCAATATCATGATTACTAGCCTGATAGTCAATCACAGAGTAACTTTGGCCTAGGAGGGCAAAGTATTATATCACTCTCCTATAATACCTATTCCTATCTCTCCTTGTATATATATATATTTCTTTTTTGCATTTTATTACAGGTCTTTTTTCTATGCCCATTGAGATGGTGTCTATTAGGTTGTTCTTTTACTAGTTTTATCACAGTTATTGTTCATGTAGTCTTCTGAGTAGGCTCCTTACACACTGTCCAGAAGCTAACCGACCGAGTCTGAGTACTCAAAGAGGTTAACTTGTTTCATAGGGAGTGCTTGAAAGGCCTCTTATAGTTTTAAACTGTCAAGGAGGGCACAAGCTTTGTACTTGACTTTAGCTTTCTCTTTCAACTTTACCTTCAAAGCAGCTGCACATGCTGCTTTTTCTGCTTGTTGTTCGAGCAGCAACGCAGGACAAGAGGCATGCTTCGCTTGACACACTGGTCCTTTCCCCCTTTGGATCTTTTTTTTTTTTTTTTTTTGGGTTTTCTTCTTACAGGATGAAAGGAGCAGTAATTGTTTATAAATGATCACATCCTTGATAAAACGCTAAGAATTACGAGGAGTCGATATTTACAAACTAACATTGGTCAAACTACAACAAAAATAGATCCTAATTTTCTGTTAAAGCGCTAGTGCTTGCTGGCACAAAATGAGGGGGTCAACGAGAAAACAAGAGAAAAAATCGCTTTTCAAAGCGCAGGAGCGAAGGGAGGATGCAGACTGTAGTAGCATGTTCAAGCGCGGCTCCTGCCGCAACTGGCCTGCAAAAAGTCGATCCAAACGGACATCCAGGTGCGGAGAGAAAGGATTGACAAGGAGCGAAGGTGGGTGGGTTTGGGAGTCACTATGGCGGCCCTGTGTGTGGGGAAGGAAATTCCGCACATGCTGCGAGTTCATAGCATGGTTCCTACCAGCCGCACTAGTAGCCCTGGTCAGGTGATCATTTTTCTTTTGGGTGTTCTCCGGTGGGAGTAAAAAAGAGGGAGCAGCGGGAGAAGGAAGAGAGGCAACAAAAAGGTGCATAGATCTGCCACAAACCAGCTATGACCTGTTGCGTGTCTTCTTTTCTTCCAGGCTGCTGCTCTCAAGGTGGGTTTGAGGATGCGAAAGGTTTGTCCTGCGGAGCAAAGGGACGGTTGAGGGAGAGAGCTGAGAAGGAAACAGTTTGCCGCCAGGCAAGCACCGTTTTTCTTTCTTGGCTGTCGATAAACCCTGGACCAGACTAAAGCTCGCCAAGGCAAGCTTTATCTTCCGAGTCCTTGTGGCGCAAGATGCAAGGATGGGAAGAGAAACGGTTTGGGGATCTGGCGCTTTTCAAGTGCTAGGTTTCTCGGACCTGAACGCTTGCCTTGCCCGTTGCTTCAACACATCTCTTCTGTTGGGTGGTGGTCTTAAGCGATCTCCGCTTGGAGAGAGATAGAGTGAAGGGTAGCGTGGTAAGGGTAGCAAAGAAAGACACCCCAGTAAGAGGGGAGTTTGTATGTGATGTGCTCTGCACAAAAACAGATCATACACAAACCAACAGCAAGTACGCTGGTCTCTTAGTCTCTTATTGTTGTTCCCACAGTTTCCTCCTCATGGAAGGGGAAAAGGAGGGCAGCGGTGAGAGATGGAGAGAAACAAGGGTAGCTTGCAGGAAAAGAAGTCCTGGTAGGAAGTATTTTCAGCTTCCTGTGAAAAACCTGGACCTTCTCAGGAGAATGGTGCGCAAACAAGACGGCAGGAAAAGCAGCGGTTGAGCGAAACAAGCTGTGGAAACACAAAGCTTGCTTCAACTCAGCACAGCAAAAAACAAACCTTCAATGCTTACTTATCTCTGGATCAAAGGATAAGAGAGCAACAAGAATCATCCTGGGATGGTATATTGTGTGCTGTCTTGCTGGATGAACAGAGAGAAAGAAATAACGCAACGAAGCAACCTAGGCCTTAGCAGCCACGACTTTGTTGGGGTTTCTATTTTTTCCTTTGTTTTAAACAAAGGAAAAAAGGAGGTTCCAAGAAAAGGACGGTAGTTACCTGGTTGATCCTGCCAGTAGTCATATGCTTGTCTCAAAGATTAAGCCATGCATGTCTAAGTATAAGCTTTTATACGGCGAGACTGCGGATGGCTCATTAAATCAGTTATAGTTTATTTGATGGTTCCTTTATTTTTACTACTTGGATAACCGTAGTAATTCTAGAGCTAATACATGCCCAAAGTCCCGACTGGG
>JAVKOQ010000414.1:0-2500 GCA_031835245.1 Balamuthia mandrillaris | reverse complement strand
CCTTGAAATGAAGGCGAAGGCGAAGAGAAAGGCAACTATTGCTAAATTCTCTATCATAATCACTCGATCTGTTGCCTTTTTTGTCTTGGATGAACAGAAGGGCCTCTAGTTTTTCCGTTACTGTTGGGCGATTCGTTGTCTGACAGTTGAAAGGAGTAAAGTAAAGTAAATATGAAATGAGAGAGAAGACTTCTCGCTCAGAGTAAGAAGCACTTATGCTTTATTTTGGAGGGAGGACGGAGCAGCGCTTTTTTGTTGGACAAGGCAGAATAGGACAGAATGAGGTTGATGGGAAATGCAGTCTTTTTCTCTCTTATCCCTTTGGTTTGCCAATCTTCATTGGCGACGAAAAACGGGTGGTGGTGGTGGTTGTTATTAACTCCATAATCATTTCTATAACACCGACCTCAGATCAGATGACAGCACCCGCTGAATTTAAGCATATTATTAAGCGGAGGAAAAGAAACTAACAAGGATTCCCTCAGTAACGGCGAGCGAAGTGGGAAGAGCCCAGATTTAGAATCCAGATGGCCTAACAGCCGTTTGGAATTGTAATCTTAAGGCGCGGCTTGTCGGATCGCTCTCACAAGCAGGAAGTCCCCTGGAACGGGGCACCGCAGAGGGTGAGTCCCGTGCTTGCTTGATTTGGGTGGCGGTCGGTTACGGCTAGCCGTGCTGTAGAGTCGGGTTGTTCGGGAATGCAGCCCAAAGCAGGTGGTAAATTCCATCTAAGGCTAAATACAGGCGAGAGACCGATAGCGAACAAGTACCGTGAGGGAAAGATGAAAAGAACTTTGAAAAGAGAGTGAAAAGTGCTTGAAATTGTTGAAAGGGAAAAGCTCGAGACCGGCAAGTCGTCCTGCGATTCTTCCGCGTTCCTGCCGTATGGTGGTGAGGAGGCAAGAGTGCTTCGGTGCATTGTTCCTTGCTATCTCCATGGGGCATGGGCGCGTACTGGACCGTGGGACGGGTCGACATCGGTTTGTCGGGTGGTAGAATGGTGTGAAGAAGGTAGCTGGGGCGGGGTCCTTGTGACCTTTTCCTCAGTGTTATAGCTTCACGCAGATGCCACCTGGTGGACTGAGGAAAACCCAAAACTCACGCCCCTCGTTGGGCGAGGCAACCTCTCTCCGGAGGGCTTTGTCTGGTGAGGGATCGGTAAACCGATGCTTGGCCAGCAAGGCTCCCCTCGAGGGAGGAGTCCATCAGTGAGTTAGGGATGTCGGCGAAAAGGTCCCGATCAACCCGTCTTGAAACACGGACCAAGGAGTCTAACATGTGTGCGAGCATTCGGGTGACAAACCCAGAGAATGCGCCAGTGAAAGCAAAGGTGTTCTTCGGAGCACTGAGGTGGGAAGCTCTTGTCCTGCGGGGCAGGAGCAGCACCATCGACCGATCTGGATTTTTTTGAAAGAATCGCGTGAGAGTACACCTGTTGGGACCCGAAAGATTGTGAACTATGGGTGGCTAGGATGAGGCCAGAGGAAACTCTGGTGGAGGTCCGAAGCGATACTGACGTGCAAATCGTTCGTCAAAGCTGCCTATAGGGGCGAAAGACTAATCGAACAATCTAGTAGCTGGTTCCCTCCGAAGTTTCCCCCAGGATAGCTGGAACTACGTAGTAAACAGTTTTATCAGGTAAAGCGAATGATTAGAGGTCCCGGAGTTGAAACGACTTCAGCCTATTCTCAAACTTTAAATAGGTAAGAAGCAACTGTTGCTTAATCTCTTAGATGAACAGTTGCGTCTGTGAATGGAAAGTTCTTAGTGGGCCATTTTTGGTAAGCAGAACTGGCGATGCGGGATGAACCGAACGTCGAGTTAAAGTGCCCAAGTGTACGCTCATTCAGATCCCATAAAAGGTGTTGATTCATTTAGACAGCAGGACGGTGGCCATGGAAGTCGGAACCCGCTAAGGAGTGTGTAACAACTCACCTGCCGAATGAATCAGCCCTGAAAATGGATGGCGCTGAAGCGTACCACTCATACTCGACCATCAGTGCCAAATGCTAATGGCCTGATGAGTAGGAGGGCGTGGGGCTCGTAAGGAAGCATCTGCCAGTGATGGTATGTGAAACGGGCTCTAGTGCAGATCTTGGTGGTAGTAGCAAATATTCAAATGAGAACTTTGAAGACTGAAGTGGGGAAAGGTTCCATGTGAACAGCGGTTGGACATGGGTTAGTCGATCCTAAGGTATAGGATAATGCCGTTCCGAAGTTGTGCAATCCATTTCAAATCTCCTTCACGGGAGAGGTTGCACCGTCGGCCGAAAGGGAATCAGGTTAATATTCCTGAACCGGGATGAGGATATAGCAGCTTCACGGCTGCGGTACGGTGACGTAAATGAACCCAGAGACGTTGGTGAAAACCCTGGGAAGAGTTCTCTTTTCTTTTTAACAGTCCTGCAGGGAGCAAATCCCTCAACACCAGATGACCCTGGAATCGGTTCGCCCGGAGATAGGGTCAGAAGGCTGGGAAAGCGCCTCAGTTTTGGAGGCG